>APFE031455145.1:0-10585 GCA_000404065.3 Pinus taeda
ACCAACTTTGGTTGCTCAATCTTTCATGGATCAGATCTTCAAATTGCATGGCATGCCCACTTCTATTGTGTCCGACCATGACCCGATCTTCACCAGTAATTTTTGGCAGGAACTCTTCAGAATACAAGGCACTCAACTAAAACTCAATACTTCCTATCATCCGCAAACAGATGGTCAAACCGAAGCTGTCAACAAATGTATAGAAACCTACCTTAGGTGTTTCACTTCAGAAAAGCAACACCTTTGGGTACAATGGCTACCTTTAGCTGAATGGTGGTATAACACCAACTATCATGCCACCACCAAAATGACTCCCTATGAAGCAGTATATGGTCAACTCCTGCCTTCACCTACTTCATATCTCAAGGGATTCTCAAAAGTACAAGCAGTGGATCAACTCCTACAACACCGCGCAACCATGCTCGCCCATCTTCGAGAGAATCTTCATCAAGCTCAGAACCGCATGAAGCAACAGGTAAACCAGCATCGCTTAGAGCGCCAATTTCAAGAAGGGGATGAGGTCTTTTTATGGCTCCAACCATATAAGCAAACATCACTCAAAGACAAGGGGTTTCAGAAACTCTCTCCCAAATTCTACGGACCATATCAAGTACTTCAGCGCATTGGAGAAGTGGCCTACAAGTTGGCTTTGCAACCTACTGCAAAAATCCATCCAGTTTTTCATGTCTCATGCCTCAAGAAAGTGATTGGGAACAATTGCAAAATTCAGACTAGTCTACCAGAATTGGACGAAGAAGGGTCCATTTGGCTTCAACCAGAACAGGTCCTCGACACACGAGTCAAGCAACTGCGCGGCCACATGATTAAGGAAGTCCTAGTCAAATGGAAAGACACCTCTCCAGAAGATGCAACTTGGGAGCCAGCCACTATTCTGTGGCAGTTTCCGCAGCTTCAGCCTTGAGGACAAGGCTAGTCTTAAGGGGGTGGGCATGTTAGGGTCCCACACTAACCCCCTTATCTATGTAATGGGACCACGTCATAGTCAAGAGTCAATAAAGCCCATATTAATAATTGTAAGTGGTTAATCCGCAATTAATAACGGAACCACAGTTAGTTGCAAATGGCCGTAGTATTAGATAGATGGTATTAGTAATACCACAGTATTGGCCCGTGGTATTGCATGTATGAGACATATATAAAGGATAGAGACTCCCTGCGAGGAGCATCGTGTCTTATTTTGTAATCGAGCTCTGCTCTATTGGAGGTTGCCCCCTCGAAGAGGCAAGTGAACATTACTCTCTGAATAATAAAATCATTGCTACTCTGTGTTCTGGGTATCTTTTCTTCGCATACTCTATGTTTTGGGTATCTTTTCTTCGTATATTCTGTATTTGGGTATCATTTGCAGGTTAAGAGCATAACATTCCAACTATCAAGACAATCATACTTATCAATTTGAAATCAACCTTTACGAGGACCATAGTCAACTCATAGTCATTAGACATAATGTTACAACCGTCACCTACTATACTCAAGTACATATCAACTATCTCAACACATATGTATTAGTAAAATCATCTCAAAACAAGATCATTTGAACACATACTGATATTATGCAATTCATCAAACATTCCACCAACTTGCAACCATACCATGTTAAATAAATCAACTAGATGACGTAATAGACACCAAACACTCAAACACCCAATAGACGACATAATCAAACAATCACACACCAAGTATTGGATTTAAGACAAATCATACCTTAATGTATCTAAAGGGAGGCAATCTTGTCTACACAATCAATCCATATTAGCATGATCTATCTTCACAATATATTAACCCAAACATAAATAAGATCCTGATATCCAAATAGTCATATGATTTAAGACAAATCATACCTTAATGTATCTAAGGGGAGGCAATCTTGTTTGCACAATCAATCCATATTAGCATGATATATCTTCACAATAAATTAATCCAAACATAAATAAGATCTTGATATCCAAATAGTCACTAGCTATCATGTTTACATCATAACTCATACACAATTATCATTCACACATATGAAAGTTCAATCTAGATTAGTACAACACCATATCACAACTATGTCGGCTCATACCTGAATGTCGTAACCATAACCATATGCATCGGCCAATCCAATTTAGCATGATACATATAACATCAAGATCTTAATGTAATAACCCTAATCATCAATTTACTAACATATAACAACATCAAGTTAACCTATCATGTTCATCAACAACATATAAGATAATCATCACGTTATCTAATATAAATCAACAATAGAAATGCATACAACTACAAGTTATTATCATTCTTGACTATCCA
Organism: Pinus taeda; assembly: GCA_000404065.3. Classification (NCBI taxonomy): domain Eukaryota; kingdom Viridiplantae; phylum Streptophyta; class Pinopsida; order Pinales; family Pinaceae; genus Pinus; species Pinus taeda. The sequence goes on from APFE031455145.1 coordinate 2,314, forward strand.
ACACATTTGCATATAACTACACTAATCAACTAACATCTATCATGAATGTATCCATAATATCAAAAGACATGTACATAAACCTAATGTATATAACCCTAATGCATATAAAAATTCTTAACTTCATACGTGCATGTCAACATACAATACCTGTATGATGATTTTCTCTTACCCCAAATTACAATGCTACAACCTCATTATGATGATCTGCATCTCCTGCTCTATCTTAGAGAACACATTAGCATCATAACAAACCAATATCATCATGATGACGTAAATTGCATGCCATGACTTCACAAGGCATGTTTGACCTACATTTCATGCATAACTATAACCAAGACCATACATGCATAACGACTGCATATAGACATATAACGTATGAGTACAAAACCATATACACATTCTTCTAGCTAGATTCCAGTCATCAATGCATGACCATATCAACTTCAAAAACCATGACCTCATGCACGTAAACAACCATTACTCCATTGTACACATTCCCCCATCCAACCATCAACATGCAAAATCAACTAAACATACGCATGAATGCATGTAGTTGAGCATACGTGATTAATACTTGTAACCAACCTACAATACTGATACATGTAATCAAACACACAAGAATGCAACTTAACATACAAGGATGTAATAAAGTGCCATACAAAAACATATAAGCGACATATAACAATATGTAACCGGTCATATACTCATGACGATGCATTCCACAAAATCAACATCAAGTTCCTCATGACAACCTTACTACAACCATGATCAACATTATGCAATGCAACAAGCAGATGGAATGCAAGTGTAAGAGACACACATGAAAATGGCATGCATGCATGACCAACACACATTACCCATCTAGTCCGAGGGGTGAACCATGATATGATACCACTATGTAACACCCTCCTCCCTTGTCTACCCAAGTAACTAGCCAACCAGGGTAAACATGAGATGAGAGGCTACTATGATTGGAGTTGGCCTCCTATGTGACCTTAAGGAAATGGAATCAATGGAAACATCACACACAGTCATCCAACACCAGCTTCAAAATCCTCATGAGACATGTCAGCCACTTAGACAGTCTGCCCCCGGGTCCCACTGATTTTCTGGACATCTTAGGCCTCAGTTGCTCCCATGTTATAGGCAACAGAGCATCTAGAAACCCAAAGTCGCTCTCACAGGCTTGCTTGCTAGCGACGAGAGACTAAAATTGCCAGTTCTGTGCCAGCGACCCCAAGATTTAAGCCACGTTTTCAGGCCCACAGCCCAGGTCACTGCCCATAATGGAGTGATATCTTAAAATAAGTAAAAGTATAGGGAAATAATGATGCCGAAGCAATAATTTGAACACGACGTAAACTAGACCCCTACTAGCCATGATAGGCATTTCATCAAACATATCATCAACATGTAAGCTACATGTGTAAACAAAAAACTTACGTGTAGGGAACTCATACTTATCTGAGAATTGTTATGAACCATCATTCCCTCATGTCATTTGCTGCATTATCATCTATTAGGCCATAGTTACATTATCCATTCATTTACAAGTAAAAACATGCTAAGAGCCATACATCGATGCTGTCATAAAACGTACATATAACCAACATAATAGGGACATAATTATCATTAACATATTAGCCATAAAATCCACATATACATCAGTACATTTACACATGAAAATGGAGGGAATGTATTTGTCATTAATAAATGAAATAAACCAACTAGAGATGGGACTACCACGTTCCACATGACCACAAATTAGCTGAGCCAAGTATTGCTTCAGCCAATCATCACTGACCATATTCCAAGCATGAATGTGGGAATCATAGAACACACCAAAAACAAAAAAAAATCATGGATTCCACCGGATTTGTTCGCCTACACCATGAGGAATTTGAGTGCCACCTAGTCACTCAGAATTTACCACAATCCACAGTGCAATCCAAGGATCACTAGGTCCTACACAAAGACACTCTCCAGGCTTTATCGTACATCCCATCCCGAGACTACTAGGTGTAATGGAGAGAAAATCAACCTCTTGGATTTATTGTATATCCCACCATTCACCAGGAAGGATTCTTAGGACCACCGAGGCACACAATCTGGCTTTACTGCAACCCACAGTCCAGTTCAAGGGTTACTACGCCAGTGACTTTACCGTGATCCATAGTCCGGTTCAGAGACCACTAGGCCATGTGTTTTTCAGTTCAAAGATCCACCCCACTTAGCTTCTAATCCATCCAGCCATCCCACATTAACTGAATATGAGAAACCCATCTCATCAAAGCTATCAGGAAATGGCAAGGCTAGGTTGAAGCATGTTGTCACACTTGGAAACACGCATGCCATGATAGAAAAGAACCACATGAAATACCATGCATGCCAAATATAGAAAGGAAAATACACATTCAAGTCAATACTTGCAATGAATCCTGCTGTATTTACTTGATCCTGCCTTTCCCTGTTTGATCTTTGCTTCCTCTTGCCTACTATGCCTTTCTTGCTCCAATACCAAGGTGCTCCAAGAATCTCTAAGTGTCCAAGAGTGAGAGAGAGAGAGAGAATAATGAGAGAGCTCTAAAGCTAAATTGACAAAAGGTTACCAACTGATCCTTAGAAGCCTTTTTATGAATGAGGCCTCTATTTTCTTCATTTTCCATTATTTTCCTTCATTTTACTCCTCACATGCAACCTATGACCTTTCACCTTCCCTTTCTCCTAATTTCACTATTTTCATAAATAAATGTGCCAAAAATTCCATTTTTCCTTTCCAAAGCCTTAGCCATTGCCTTTGCCAATTTTTTAGCCATAAACAACCAAATGAACACCCACACTAGAATGTCTTGCCCACCATTCAGCTTGGAATACATGTCCCATCAACCATGGTCTTATATATTTTTACATTATTACATGAGATTTTCACCAGGGCTATTATAGTAAGCCTTTGGAACATGAAATTAACTAACACAGGCTTAGTTATGTACACATGCTTACAATTCTAATCAAATGGTCTACCATTATTGTGGGAACCATTAACTGTAACACAAAGAAAATAATCTCTAACTAAGCAAGGGTTGTAGAATAATCAAGCGAATGCCAAAATAACCCTTGTGCCACTAAAAAAAAAGAGGGATGGTCAAAGCTCGACAAAACCCATAACCCTAGGTTTTAACCCCGTACATAAATTACCTGCATACGAATTCTAAATCACAGGAAAAATAAAAATGCGAGAACATAACACATAAAACACGTATACAAAGAGATTTCCCACTGGATCCCAAAACCGGGACTACCAGCTTGATTTTTCATTATATTCCTTTCAATGTTACAATACATATTATACATGCCGAAGCATCCAATACCATGGACCGAAAAACCATCGCGTCCAAAACCATGGACCGAAAACCATCGCGTCCAAAAAACATGTGCGAAAATCATGCACAAAACCATAGGTGGTCCGCCCAACCTAACATAGGGTCCAAAACCAAAATTTTCCGGGGTGCTGCCCCGGACCCCATAAAGTGGGGTTACGAGTACCCCTCAAACCCCCTGTTAACTATGTGGAAAGAATATAACACAACCCAACAATGGTTGAATGGAAAATATGATTTATTCCAGGTGGAAATCCTTTGGTTGAACCACAAAGCCCGTATCTTTATTAGGATCTTCACTCCCCACTCATCCTTGTATTGAATGGTGTTTTGACTCGTCAACTCAACTGAGTAGAGAAGGGAAAGGAGAAAAAATTTAAACAATCAATTAACTTTTGTTATATTTTAAATACCTTAAACAAGGAACCAACCTCTCTTACAAATTAAATAAGTTGAGATCCCTGTTCCACCGTAAAAATAAATAAGTGCCTTTACACATTCTATTAGTAACTAAATAAAGAGGTGAAGAAGAGAAAGGCTTCCTATGCAGAGAGGTGAAGTAAGCAACTTCACCGAGGTACTTAACAGGCATGCTAGAAGCGAAGTGATTCTTGTGTTTCCTTGAGGTGACTCTGTTGGAGTATTGAATAGGCTTGCTGGAAGCGGAGCAACACCTGGGAATATGAATATAAAAAGAGTAGTATGCTTGTTATCTTTCTCACCTATTGAAGCGATTGAGGTGTGACTAGTCTTATGTTGATGTGTTTGAAGCTAATAAAGGATAAGAAGAGACTATATCTTTAACCAGGATAAGTGGCAAAGTTAGGGTAATCTACATGGTGAATCAATACTTCTTGAAAGACTGAGACCTTGCACTTAAAGATAAAACTTGAATAGAGAAGTTGAAGCTATACTAGTGTGTCACTAAGTATTGACACTCTGATCAACAACCTCCAAAATTTTGACTACGCTTGAATTTTGGAGCCTACTGAGGATCTAACGATCTATTTCTCTATGGTCACTTCATGGTTGATTGGTATTTTCTAAGGGTTTAAGTCTTCTTCTCAGACTCTTAAGTGTAGAAATCGCTTGCTCACACATGCTTAGTCATTGATAAATGCATGAGTGCAACTTTCATATGCAAGCTTATATAGTTGACAGTCCGTGCACACTCTCCGTTGACAATCCCTCTTATTTTGTTTGCAATTGTACTTCTACTTTAGTAAGTTTTCCCAACTATTGCTTTTGTGCACACTTTCTTTCACAAGTGTCGTTTTCATATTTGCGAATTTTGTTTTTTCTTGCTTTCACTTTAACAAGTGGAATTTTCATGTTATCTTCACTCTGGCACGTATCGCTTAAACTTTAGCTTTTGCAAGTGTCATTTTCGTGTTTTCTTACTGTCATAAGTGTTGTTTATAACTATTTTCACTCTTGTATGTGTTGCACCTTTGCACATCACTATAATAAATTTTTCACACTCTTTTCATTATATCTCGTCTTATATGTCATAAGAATACTTGCCAGACACATTCCTACAACTTAGCACACTTGCTGGTTAAAGTTAACCCTTGTGTCACAAATTGTATTCTAAGTGTCGCAATGTGGCATTTTAGCTATTGCACTTAGGAATAAGTGTCACTTTGTTGTCGTTTCAAGGTGTGATTGTTGTTCATGGGTCTTGTGCATTCCCTTGGCTTGTATTGATGGCTTCCATGTGTGTGATCCATGTTTGAGTATCTTTCGGATGGTTTTTCCTCTCTTACTCTACTAATCCCACACTTAGCCATTTCGGAGCTCTTTTTGGTCCTACTACCCAATGCAAGTATAAAAGCTTCAACTCTTCTCTAGGTGATGAGAATTGTCTATTCATGAGCCTTATTGATGAAATATCACCTTCCTAGACTTATGCATTGAGCCTTCTCATGGTCACTTCTTACGACTGCACCTTCAAAATCCTCAATGCATAGTCACCTAACCCTTCTTTCTTGCATGGACTCACCACACTAAGTTTTGAGCAATTCTACTTTGTATATCGTATGAAGAATTTTTAATGGCCCTCCACAAAAGTAAACTATGCCATACAAGGTCTCTTCTCTCTCATAGTGTAGTAAGCTTCTCCCGGGGTAAAGTGACTTCCCTTTTGTTGCTTTCATTAACCAACAGTGCAATCTTCTCTTCTAATGAGCCTTCATGGGCACAAAGGGAATCTTTAGTGAACTTTCATTCATTGTTGAACAAAATTATGCCTAGTAGAAGGATATCCATTTCATAGTGCACTTTGGGAAAACAAGGATGCTTTAAGCACACTTCTAGAAAGCAAGGACCCTCTGAGCTCACCTCGGAAAAATAAGCTCTCTCTCTCCTTTCCAGAGTGCACAATGCACTCTTAAGTAACAATGTGCCCCTGCTTGTCTCTTATGACCATGCTTTGTGCCCAAGTAGTATCTCTCTCTCCCCTAATCGCATGGCACACTTTTAGTAAATAGTGGGGTAATCCCTTGCTCAATGTCCAACTCAATTATGTTATCACTGTCTCTTACTCCTTTGGGCCTAATGCATGGTGAAATTTTAGTCAACAAGCTCATCACACTCTCTCTTGCACTTGCCCACTGTGTTGGACCTTTAAGAGCCCCTCATCATAGCACATGCCACAATTTTAGTGAATAGTGGTGTTTTCCTAAGCCATTGTCCAACTCAACTGCACCCTCCTCTTCAAGCCCTTCCTTCTTAACCCTTTCACAAGCCTATCACAAATGACTTCTTCCGTGAGTTTAGTAAGGATAGAATAGATGTTTTCAAGGCTAATTTTGCCTTGTCATGAGTTGGAAGTTGTACCATATCAACATGAAAAGGTGATGGTTAAGGGGAATGTCAAGGAGAAGACAGAAAGAAGCACTTAAAGAGAAGAAGCACAAAGAAGGACCATCATGAAGACATGAAGTGGGTCCTGAACTATGACAGAATGAAGACATTTTGTGATGACTCAGAAGGTCCCAATGATGATCCAAGACCCTGTGGAGGGCGGAGATGAAGAAAAAAGCACATCTTCATGAAGATGAAGTGTTGATTCGATCTATCATGAAGAATGCAAGGCATAGCAGCAAAGAAAAACAACTTTGCATTGCCACATCATCATGAAGCTCCATGTCATCATTGCCAAGTTATGGCTAGTACAAGTGTCATCACAATGTCATGTGTGTCCATGTGTCGTACCAAATCATCATGTGGAATGTAATGATGTAATTATCAAAATGAAAATGTCAAAATGTGATGTGTGGAATTCCAAGAGTCATAAGTGGAATATGAAAAGTCACATATGGGCAAAGGAGTTATTAGGAAAAGTCCAAAAGTCTTATGGAAGTTAAAAGGTTCCATTAGAACTCCAAGAGTCATGAGCGTAGTTCAAGAGTCATGGGGATATGAAAGGTCATTCCTCTTGTTATAAAAGAAACCTCATAACTCAGGCAAAGGAATTTTGGAGGCTTAGACTTTGGAGAGCTAGCTTTGGCTTCCATTTTGACATAGGAGAGAAGATCATTCCTTGGAGAAGCAAGAAGTGACTTAATGCTCCACTATTGGAACTAGTTCCTCCCCATTGTAACTGTGTACTTGGATCTTTCACTTAATAATTGAAGCTCATTGAGCCAACACACTTTCATGCATGCATTGTTAATGTTTTAAGACTATTTTTTGGATGTTTTCATTACATGTTGGCATTCTTATGTACTAAATAAATTGAACTATTTTGGTGGATTTTGTTATTATCTTGTTGAATATGTGTTGTATTTTCTATCATAACCGTTGTTATCTTGTGAACTAATTTACAGGTTAATCAACAATTTTCTCCTTTCTCTCATGTGCCTCTCTTAGGATAGTACTATTAATTTCCTTCTAGAGACTCTTTTTTGTCTCCCCTCTTGTGAAGGCCTCCTTTTACACATTACGATTGGTGTTTCACAATCTCAAATTACTTATTGATTTCAAAGGTTATGAGTTAATTTCTTATGTTACCCATAGTAGCCAAGGTGAACCTTAAGCTATGGTGATTGGGTCGATACTCCTAATGGGGCTCCTACTCCAAATGGTGTGGGAATTAATTGGGACTTCACATCAAGGAGACCCCTTATATGTTGGCTGTATGCAACACTGTCAACAAAACCCTTGTGGGATAAAAACACAAACACAAATCCTCTTATATTTTTCTTTAGTCTTTAATTTCAATAATTCACTGGCATCAACCAACTTTAGGCTACAACTTAATTGAGGCACCAACCTCAGAAATATCCAAGCAAAAACTTGCTTTAAACTACAACCTGATTAAGGCACCTACCTTTGAATTATGCAAGCACCTACATGCTTAAGGTGACAACACAATTGAAGCACCAATCTTAGAATATCATAGTGGACCTCCCTTTTCACAATATTTCAAACGTGATCCACAACATTTAGTTCATTCTTCAAATTAGACTCATCGGAACTACTTTGTCTTCCATAGTGAATTCAAATAAGCTCAAACTCAACTTTGTTGAATAAGTTTAGATTCTTCAAGCAAATAACCTTGGTCTAACTAACAATAGATAAATTCATCCCTTGAAACCATAACATATAAAACAAATATAAACATAACACACTCTTGACCTTGTGCCTTATATGTTATCGGTTACTTCACTCCTCCCTTCAAATTTCATTGTGTTGCTCTGTAAGATTTTTCACACACCCCCATGGTTTCTTGTTATGAAACCAGCTCTCAAAAAGATAGAAAAGATAGCTTAGAATTCAACCTCTTTGAGGGGGAAACCTCCTTTACATTACACAAATGAACAATTCTTGGATGATTCAAATGACAAAACCTCCTTTATATATATAGGAGCCTAAGGAGTCACAATATAACC
>APFE031455147.1:0-10964 GCA_000404065.3 Pinus taeda
ATCTAGTGAGACCATTACGTTTAAAGCCATTAAACCGGAGCAAATGCACATTGAAAATCCATGCACCTTAACATTAAGAAATAATTTTCAACATAAATCATCTAGTAGGATCATTATGTTGAAAAAATGAAAATCCATGCCATGCACGGTTAACATTAAGAAATAAGTTTCAACATAAATCATCTAGAGGGACCATTATGTTTAAATTAGTTTAAATTATATTTTTCAAATAAATGAAAGAAGATACACTGAAATGGGTTTAGATATAAACATATTAATTATTAGAAAATTATATAATAGTATTTATATGTTTTTTAATATTAGAAATATATAAAAGTTAGTTCTTGAGTTTTGGAAAATGGAATGTTGGAAAATTGTTTGGGTGTTTACAAAACCGAGTTTGATAAAGTTTTCCAAAATTTATAAGAATGCTAATAAGCGATCCAACCATCATATAAAAATATAAATATAAAAATAAAAATATTTTAATATATAATTTATATAATAATCAAAATTGATATGAACAAAATAATTCAAAGTATTTAATTGAATAAAAGATATAAGAATAAAATATATATAATCTTTTACTGATCTATATATAAATATATTCTCTAGGTGTCTCTCTATTTGAGTCTCTCTCTTTTACATATATAAAATGTCAAGCTCATTATCATATCTCTTAGGAGAAAAAGAAACCCTAATGTTTAAGCATTCACTACCACATATAATATGTTCACACAATCTTCTGCAATATATATACATAAACAACAAAAAAAATACTCATCAACATGACATCCCCACAACAATTTGTGATAATGAAAATATTATATCTTACTTTTATTATGTAAACAATGCCATAAAATTCCCACTACTAACACACTGAAACGCATACAGAAACACCTTTAAGGTAGAAAATTTATGATGTATGTCGCTAAGAATCGAGGTCCTTTTGTTGCACCTGCATATATGGTTTAGTGTTGTGCTTCTTTATAGATTAGATAATTCCCTCTCGTCTGAAGTTGAACATAATCCATAATTATGATTAGGAAATAATGTTAAGAGATAAAAGTTCATTGTATCTATGGACAAAAAAAGAACTCAAGAACTCAGAAATGTTAATAAAATAATGCTTTTCTTTTTTAGATACATGTTAAAATATGATTGTAATATTAATATTTTTGTTGAATTTAATTAACCAAGTGAAAACATATTGTTAAGATATACCCTAAAAGAATAATATAGAGTTCCCTTATTTTTTTTTAAGTGTTCTTAATTGTTGTAGAATCTTTTGTGTAGTGAATTTCATATTGTATTCTCACTTTATCTAATTATTTTTTCTCTTTTCACAATGGTTGAAAGAATTGTTTTTCATCTTTGATCAAATTTTGGCCATGGCTAGTGTAAGATATATGCTCGGTATAATTTGATGCAAAATATCTGTAGAAAAATATTGGAAAATATGATCAAACAACCTATATCTATTGGTATGAACTTGCGTAATTAAATATTGATTTTTTTCACTCATAAAATCTATATATGTATATTCAAAGTTCAAAATGAAAGTTTAAAATATAGTTTAAAATATAGTTCCAACTACCAGATAACTTCATTAATGAGTTGTTTAGCATATTTAACAATTGCAAAATTGTATCCTTAAATTTTGTAAACACACGTGGATAATTAGCATCTCCCACTATCAAATAACTCCATTGATAAGTTATTTAGCATATTCAACAATTGCAAAATTGTATTCTTGAATTTGTAAACAAGCATGGATAAATAATTAGGCTATATATAGCTATTAAATATAAATTATGAATTAGAAAAATATGTTAAAAATAAAAATCCATAAATATTCAAAAATGTTTAGGTATAAAACTATATTTCTATATTTAATAAGTATTATTAATTTAATACATCATTATTTTAAAAGTATTAAAAATATTTATATACATTCTTTTTATATTTATTTAAGTGTTATTAATTTAATAGTAATGACGATATTTTATTAGATAGGAGAGTAAGTGATTCTTTTTATGTGTAGCGAATTTTATATTAGATTTTATGGTAAACTGTTATTAATTTAACATAAATAACGATATTTTATTATATATAAGATTAAGATAAAAAAAAATAAAAAAATCCCCGTGAATTCCATATTATATTTCTTTTGAAAATGAATGCAAAGCATGTTTTTCCTCCTCCATCAAATTTTGGCAATGGTCAGAGTATTAAAATATTTTAAAGTAAAAATTATATTGAAAAGTGTTATTAGTATTTTTATAAATCACTATAAAAAATTTACTCATAGAAAATACAAATTTAAAAAGAGAATGTACATGTAACATTTAATTCATAAAAATAATTTTTTCCTTTTCTAAATAACCTCATTGTTTGATAAGCTGACATATTTATCTTCTATAAAGTTTTATTATTAAAATATAATGATGTAAAGTGGAGTAAGATATAAGTATTAAATATAAACTTAAGAGTTAAATATTTTTAACCATTATAAAATTATATTTCTGACCATATATATTTTTCACATTTTTTCAGAATATGATAATGGTGAGCTTATATCCTGGTCTTGTACAGAAATAACACTAACACTCAAATAAAACAAAACAATAAATTGAATCGATAACTCAATATCTAAAAATTTCTTAATAACACACTAATCACATCTACACATCTTTCACAATATCCACCTTAGATTCTCTCCGAAACATTATCATCCCCTCCATCAAGAGTATTTGATGGATACGCTGTTATTAATATTAATCGAGGCCTATCTAAAATGCCAATATTATTTTTAGATAAGTATAATGCTAACATTTGTAATAAACTCGACGTAATTAGATGTACAGAGATAGAAATGCAGGTACTATAATCAAGCGCTATACAGTGGGAACGCCATTGCAGATAAAGAGCAAGTTTCCCTTGCCTCCTACGGTTTATAATGGAAAGCTAGTCCTCGGCGTTGGATAAGCACAGAGCGGAACTTTTCTTGGAATCGTCACTCCACACGCTTCTTTCATATCCAGCTCGGAGGGATCGCCTTCAACTTTCCAATCAAATGTGTGCAACAACTGAGCCAATGCAAGCTCAATGGTAGGAATAGCCATGGAAGCCCCTGGGCATCCTCTCCTTCCTGCCCCGAACGGTATCATACTGAAGTCTGATTGATCTGTTAAATTGATATGTTCGTATTCCATGAATCTTTCTGGCTTGAATTCTGAAGCATCTGCGCCCCACACATTGGGATCCCTTCCAATAGCCCACAAATTTACCATGACCGTTGTTTTCTTAGGTATGTAGTATCCTCCTATGGTCACAGCCTCCACAGATTCATGAGGAAGCGCTAATGGCGCCGCTGGGTATAGTCGCAGAGTCTCTTTCACCACACAGTGGAGGTATTTCATGGTTGCCAGATTCGATTCCTTTACATGACCATTTTGGCCAACGACCGATTCAATCTCTTCCTGCAATTTCTTTATTGCATGTGGATGCCTGAGCAGCTCAGACATTGCCCATTCTAACGTAGTTGATGTTGTCTCCACCCCGCCCGTGAACATGTCCTGCACAAATATAGAACCAATTCACGTAAAAATGACGGTGGACCGAAGTTCAAGATCGAGGGTCATAAATAATAGAGAATGAAAGAGATCCAGGGTCCTTACAAGCACAAGAGCCTTAATGGTTTCCCGTGTAATTCTGGTGTCCGTCTTAGCAATGCGGAGCAGCACATCCACGAAGTCTTCAACATGACGCTCTGCGTCTTCGTCTTTCTGCCCATTGAAATGATTGAGATTAACATGGTCGTCTATTATTTTCTCTGCGAATTCATCGAATGTTTTATGGATCTTCTTCATGCGCCGATTGATGCCTTGCAAATCAAGCCAATCCAAATACGGAATGAAGTCTCCAATGTTGGATTCTCCCATCGCAGCTGTCAGCTCTACCAAGAGCTCTTTAAACCTTCTGAAATAGCCACCCAAATCATCGTCAGAAAATTTCCGGTTCGCCATCGTCAGAAAATTTCCGGTTCGCCAGTATTCGCCGAACAATATTGGAGGTGAGAGTAGAGATTGCCTTGCTCACATTCACGCCCATTCTTCCCTTCTTACTCTTCTCCCAAATCGAATGGATTATCGCAGACACCTCTTCCTCTCGCACACCGTTGAAGGACTCGATTCTTTTGGCAGTCAGCAGTTCTAACACGCATATTTTTCTCACTTGCCTCCAGTGATCTCCATAGGGAGCCAAGGCCACATCTTTAGAATTGTAAAACAGTAATCTCCCACCAGCTGTTGGAGGTCGGCTGGCAAAAATCAAGTCATGAGTTTTGAGAAACTCTTTGGCCGTCTCAGAAGAAGAAACGACGACGGTAGGGACAAAGCCTAAGCGCAGAAAGAGAATGGGACCATATTTGTGAGCAAGGCCTTTAAGAGAACGGTGAGCAGGGAGTACTAATTGGTGGAGATTTCCGATAATGGGCCATGCAGGGGGTCCTGGTGGCAATGTGGCACTAATCCTTCTTTTCTTGTGCAGAAACAATATTAAGAAGAAAGAGAAGAATATACAAAGAATAGTTGCTGTGGCGGCCCCTCCATTAGTGACTGTTAATGTTGTAGGCAAAGCTAGAAACACACGCAAATTATGAAAAGCCATATCGTTGGAACACTTACTGGACTATATGGTGGGAAAGGAAGAAGCGTCTGCCATATCTAGGATTCACATAACCTCAGATAATCAAGATAAAATTGGCACTATGTGGTGGGAAAGGAAGAAGCGTTTGCTATATATAGGATTCAATAAGCTCAGATAATCCAGATAAAATCGAAATATATGGCCAATGGTGGCAATTTTCAAATAATTTGATCCCCTCTCAGAAAATTCCGAAACGATGGAACCGGCGGGGCCCCAGAGGAGGAGCAATATTCGAATTCTTATCGGATTTACGATGAGGACGTCGCTTGATACTATGGAGGGGTACAATATTTGATATCGTGAAGGCCCTTTAATTCATCGTTTTGTGAATTATTGTGGTGCAGTTTTAGTGGGTGTTCAATTATTCTTCCAACACTTGTAGCAGTCAAATTACAAGTAACTGTCTGTATTAGTTGGCCCACGTAAGTGGCAATACAACCCACCTAGACAACTCCACGATACCACAAATTTTCAACTGTTGCCATTGGTGGAAAAAATATGCATTGGTGAATAGAACGCTCATATGGATCAATGGAGTATTCATTAATTGGTTGAATAGATATCCATTGATGAATCAAATCTCCATGGACCACTGGAATATTCATTGAGGGGCGGAATAAATACACATTGAACTAAATAAAATAAATATTCATAGATTATTTTTTCACAACTTTTTTTACCACCAAAAAAATATAGTAATATTTATATTTTTATGTGAAAATATAATATTATTTGGAAAGTATTTTTAATAATTTTATTTATGTTGATTAATAATTTAGGTATGGTAAAAGTTTATTTTTTATGAAATTTTTAAATATTGTTCAATAAATTAAAATTATAACGAGTTTAAATTTAATTTGCATAATAGTCTAGGTTTATTTAACTTTTTGTAACTAACTTGATTAATTAAAAAAGAATTATGAATAATTTCATATAATGAGTTATAATTTTGAATATATGAATGATAGCAAATGAGATTAAGAGAGAGATACACTTTCTATAAAGAAATATATTAATAATATATTACAAAACAAATTATTTTTAATCTATTTTATGTTTTAATTATTTTAAAATATATATAGATCACTCGTTAATAATTAAAATGTACTTGAGCAATACTTATATTTAATAATATAATAAAATAATCCCAACTTCTATTATTTTTATTATAAAATATTGTGTTTAACTTTGAAATAATTTTAAAGTCCTCACGATTAATCAATGCGTTAAATTTACTAAATCCTAATTGTGTGAGACTATATTTACATTAAAATTATACATTCATGGAGTTGTATGCATGACGATAAATAATATAGATTTTGATAATGAAAAGATAGGTCATGATGTACATAAACCATATTTATAGGTTCCCACGCTTATAGCCATAGAGTCCTCTGTATTATTACAATGTACCATGGCCACGAATGGTTTACTCAATGGATGTTTTATTATCATAATTTTCAGTGTTGAATTTTTGTGCATGTTGATTTATCTATTGGGTTGGTTTGTGTATTTGATTTTGCAAATGTCTATTTAGTATGAAATCGAACTTTTCAGATTATACCACCATCCTTGTATCTATGAGAGTGAACCATACGTTTGATTTTAGAGCTAGCAATATGTTTCTTTATGAATATTAAATAGTATTTAATATAAAACATTTTTTTTCTATTCCATCCGTCATATTATTAATGTTTTGAATTTATTAATTAAACCAATTATACATGATAAATGAAATTTTTTCGATGTTTTACCACATAAAAAGTAAGAAACCCATTCATCATCATGATCTTTAATTATCAATTAATCTTTTCTATTACAATAAACCACATTATAAATCTTAAGAGATGTTAGCATCCTTATCCATAATCATTATGAATATTTTATATAATTTAATCTCTAATTAATAATAATCAAAATAAATAATTTTAATAACCAATTTATAGAAACTTAACATTTTTAAATATATCGATTTCCATTTTCTACATTTTATTACTCGGTATTCACACTAGAATTGTTCCATTCTATATAACTTAAGCTCAACTTTTCTATATATTTATCGACTCAAGGTCATGGGATCATCCTTTACTTACGATTCCTTGATTGAACGAAGAATAAATCTGAAAATTTTCCATTTTATTTTTATTAGGTTGAGGATGAGAATGTCTTTTATACACACTTTCAAATCTTATTATGTTATTAAGCATAAATACTTAGTGAGGTTAAGAAATAAGCCTGTGTTTAGTTTATTTTTGAATTTTAAGAAGAGAAATTTTGGAATGTTAAATATTTTTGACAATTTAATCAGATTTATGTATTATGTAATAATAATTTGTGTAAGCTATAGAGTAGTTGTAGATGGTGTTTAGAGCTTTAAGTGGAAGATTTCCGTGGAATGAGATATTTTTAGGAATGTGTTTTTGAATCTCTTGTGAATGATGATTATCATATAATTAAATATTATTAGTTCGAGAATTTTATAAAAAGGTGAGAAGAGGCATTGGCTTCAATTGTTATCATTATATTTGAATGATTTGTTGTTGTTTTAAGAATGTAAAATTAATTTAAATGAGATTATTATATTATTTTCAATATATTATGATGTTTTCAAAGTACAAAATAATTGGAGGAATCACTTTGCAAGGTCATTTTAGAGGCGGGTTTAAGTTTGGCGACATAGGGCTTAAAATTTTTTGAACCCATTTTGAGGCAATCACAAATTGATTTTTTGGGTCCAGTCATTCCTTCTTTAACATGGGGAACCAATGGTTATTCTACACTCAAAAACCTTCCCAATAGTGTAGGAATCATATCAATTCGACTTCATACGAAAAGGTTATGCCTACCATAAGTTAATTTTCCATGTTGACCACCATGGTATGAGAGGATTCCACATCAGCACGCACTATTAATGCAAATAAGATTAGACATGTATGTACTTCTAAGAAAAATTTAGAAGGTTCAAAATGGTAAATTTAGCTAAGTCTTGAGGGAGTCAAAGCTTACACTTAGTTCGTTACCAAGCTATGCTAAATACTTACTTTCTCGGACAAGTACATGTCCCATTTCATACTATTGTATATTTTCAATAATTGAATAGTGCAATTGGGAGTGAGAAGCTAGAGAGTAAAATAGATGGGCTTAACATTCAGTAACATCCTTACAGGCCACACATCTGCACTAACTCCATGGAGAGTACAACTTCCTTTATACATACATATTTCCATAGTACAGAAACAATGCAAAATAACCTTTCCTTCTCTAGGACTCATTCACTCTTCAATATATGGCTGCACATCCAAAAATCTACTAAGTCCCTAAGATGCAAGTCTGAGGTTTCAATAATGGCTATGAAAACATCCAATGCCAAATAATGGATGAAGAATCTTGTAATATTTTAAATGAAGAATATTCACATCTATTGTCAAGTGATGATGTTTTCTCCTCTTACTATCACTAACTTGGGGTATTTCTTCTCCTTGACATTCTATTCATATGAGTAACTTTCTCTTGATGGAGGAGTTTTTTATTCATATATATTAAATACCACACTATCCACATTGATACTTTTGAGTTCACCCACTTTCTATGTTTTTGTCCACTCTTTTTCTAGTCTAGGATTTAGTTTTGGCTTTCTTGGTCCTTGTAATGCTCATGCTCAAGAAACTAGTTATTGTTGTCGTTGATTGATATCTTTTGAACTGACATTGACATATTTTGGTCATTTGTGGCCATTAACATAATTTTATTTTCTTTGTTGGGGTGTGGTCACTAAAAAATGCCCGTTAGGTAATCAATCCCATGGTGTTCTGAGAACAATTTGGGTTTGTTGTCCCTGTCACTAATAACGAAGTTCTCATTTCCAAATGATCGCTTGATAATCTGAGGGCGTGTCCTTGAGGTATTTTTGTTGATCAAAACACTGAAAATTTGCAAAGTAGTGCTTCAATTCAACAACAACAACAACAACAACATGTAGATATGAAATTGAATGTTGCAAATAAGCATGAAAATTTCTCAAATATGTGAAAAGATATTTGTAGTCAGTGCTTGAAATATGTAAAAATATATTTTCAATTGCGTGCATGAATGTTCCAAGTCCTTATGTGTGAGCGATGAGATGAATGATGGGAAAGCTAAGCACCAAAATGATAATCTGAGATTAAACCTTCGGAAACTTGAGATCCTAAAAGTGAATCCTTGAGAAAAGAGAGAAATCATTGTATAAGTTGAATGCTCAACCATTAAAATTCTTTATTAAATTTCAAATCAAGCTTGTTCCAAGGAACAAAAAGAGACATGATAATATGTCACTAATTCATACCTTATTGAACTTTAAAGGCACTTAACAGAAGCTATACGACTCGGAAGGTTGGATACAGAGGAATATAAACACTTACAAGGACTCCAATATACTCAACAAACATACACACCAGTTCTCTCACAGTCTCTATCAGTTCCTACTACGCATACTTTACCATGTGATTGTCCTAAGTTGCAGACTGAGGTGGTATATATTTAAATAGTCACGAGCCCTCCACTTCTCCCTCCTCATTGTTTAGCAAGGATGTTGTTAATGAGATATTGATATACATCCAATATAAGTCCTCAATAGTTCCTGATAGAAAGAAACCAAGCGTTACAGTCCTTAATCACTTAAACGAATTACAAGCTTACCCAGAAGGTTTTGTTCAATCTATTTGATTGAAAAAAGGCCCTATCAAGACTTCCAATCAGGCCTTTTAAGAGTCCTTAACAACTTACAAGATATTTACTACACACTACAAAGACAAGGATTGATGAAAAAGAGTAAAATACACTAGGGAGTGATGATCTTCTCCTTCTCTTGCCTCTTAAGCCTGAATCAACTCTAGATCTATACAAGGCCAGTGCATTTGTGATTCCACTTCTTTTGTGATTCCAGTGTTTTTTTAATTACCAGTACATATGACTGAAATGTTATGTTCGTTAATCACACTATCCTTTACTAGACTGAGATAAGTATAAGGTAAGTATATCGGTTATCGATGTGATTCTCCATTACACTTACAAGCACCTATATACAAGATCATGTTAATACTACCAATATTGTGAAAGTTCAACCACCTTCATCATCAACCCTCCTGAAGCTCCATCATCACCCCATGTATCTCTGCCACATACTCTAACTTCCAAACCGAATCA
The DNA here is from genome assembly GCA_000404065.3 of Pinus taeda. Classification (NCBI taxonomy): domain Eukaryota; kingdom Viridiplantae; phylum Streptophyta; class Pinopsida; order Pinales; family Pinaceae; genus Pinus; species Pinus taeda. The sequence goes on from APFE031455147.1 coordinate 9,895, forward strand.
CATAACTTTTTAAAGGGTTTTAGCTCAATGTAAGAGCACTTTCTTTACATGCAGGAGGTTCGGGGTTCGATTCCAATGTGCCCTAATATGAATTAATCAATGATATTGTTGTTTATTTTTACTTAAATACATTTTATATTAATTTATATCAATTGTGAGATATTTTTTTGCATTCATGGTTTATAATTGGCTTTAAAGAAATAAAAAATATATTGTCTCTATAAAGACAATATGTCATTAATCCAAATTATTGTCTCTGGAAAGACAAAAATGAAATTGTGTCCTAAGAGACAATAAAACTCGTGTTATATATTGTCTTTATAGAGACAATTTTTTAAGACATTAATTTGAGACACCCACTTAGAGACAATATTTACCACAATACACAAGTTTTTTTTTCTCTCAACTTAAGACAATTTACCCAAAAATATTTTCTCCTAGGAGACAATAACACTTGTGGTATATATTGTCTTTATAGAGACAATTTTTTAAGAAATTAACTTTGAGAAATTAAATTTGAAACCCTCGCTTAAAAATGATATTTATGACAATACACAAGTTTATTTGTTATCTCAACTTCAGACAATTGACGTAAAAATTATCTCAAATCTTATCTTAAACCCCCTATGTATTGTAGTGATATAGGTATATCAACCACATTTACTTATATGGTTGTGCTAACTTAAATATATGTTAATTATTATGTTTGGATGTAAATGTTGACTTTGTGATTTTAACTACAATTGTGAAAAATATAATTCCATAAAAAATTATTGTGATGTTAATAAGGTAGCTGTGATGTCAATAATAAGGCCAGTTCATGCCAACATAAGTTTCTTTATCATCTTTACTTCTTTCGCTATGACGTAATCTTTGGTAAAAATTGGTTTGCTTGTTTTGAATTTTCATTTTCATTTTTATCATTACATTTTCCATTATCACATGTAATCTTGAGTAAAGATGGTCTTCCTTGTTTTGAATTTCTTTATTTTATAGCTCAACTATTTCATTGACAGGTAAATTGGTCGGTTCCTTCAAACATAGATTTTCTTTTTCCATTTACTTATTCT
>APFE031455155.1:0-26314 GCA_000404065.3 Pinus taeda
ACATCTCCTTGGATGTGCCTAGTTCAGATATGTAGGCAACCAGACTCTTATTTATGGATTCCCTGATCAGCAGCTTTGCTCTGATTTCTCCTTCTTATACTTGTTTCTAATAGCAGCAGAGGCATTTGATGGAGGTTCTTGATTCTTCCCTGTCACATGATCTAGGAGATCATGATCTTCCAATTTGAGATCTAATATCATCTTCCAGGCATGGAAGTCATCACTTCCAGTCAGCTTGTCATCCTCCCTGAATTCAAGCTTAGTGGAATCCATTTCCTTCGATGATGATTGCTATAGATAGAGTTTGTCTTCACCTCAGCTCTGATACCATGTAAAGTTTTGTAGATGTTCTATGCTAAGAGCAATTTCACTTTTCTCACAGCAATCATACAAGTAATTAAGCAAAATGCAGATAGAACATATAAGCAGATCTTATAGAAGACAAATCAGAAACAGGAAAAATGTGTGTGTTCGTTTCGGCGGTCAACAAGATGCTTCAACCAGCAAAGTCTCCTTTGGTCAGCTAGCCCAGCATGTGTCACAACAACCCTCCAATCAGTAGATGAGTCAACCCAAGTCAATTCTACAAAAGTCAACGCTGTCCTGAAAAGTCAACGCAGGGGCAGCAAGCTGAAAGTCAACGCAGCAGCAAAACGGTCAACCCTTTGACCTCGATTTTTGTGCCAGGTAGTACGGCCTTCAAAAATCGAACTTTCCACAAATTTTCAGCTTGATTGGACCAAGCGTTGACCAAAGTCAACGCTGTCAAACTTTCTGCGAAACCCTAGCAGCAGAAAATTGTACTTCAGCTCAGCCGTACAGTCTGTCCTCTTCGTCCTTCCCACGTGTGGCTGAAATTCGTCCTCCAGGTAGCTCGTACTCTTTAGGATGAGAGAGGAAGATGTGAGTTGTTTTTGTGATGAAATTCTCTCCAACTTTTCCTGTATTTATATCCATCAATGAGGGTGTGTGACACATCTGCTGGGCATGTGAGCCTACATGACAAAACTGGCTGACCTTGCACATATAATTTATTAAGAATAATAAATTCAAAATAAGTTCTGCTCATCGGATTAAGACTATTTTTATATGGATTTTACACCTCTCTGAAAGAGGAATCCAACAAAAATATTAGCCTCTTAATTTGAGTATCAGAACATGGATTTTGGACCTAGTTGTCCAAATTTAACAGAGCTTTATTCTGGTTCTGGATAGAAGGCAAAATGAAAGAAGGAAACTTTGAGGAAGCCTTTTCTAAAGTAAGAGATCATACGAATAACTTCACCCATGCCTCCTTACAATGAAGACATCATGGGGGAAGTTTTTAAATTAATAGAAGAAAGTTTTCAAGGGCTGCATGACACCGTGGGTCCTACTTGTGGAAAGAGGCTCAAGATCTTAGAGATCATCGCTGGAGTTATGGGGAACCATGATGCCATTGGCAAGAAGTTGCAATCCAAGTTGTTGGCCATTTGGAGGAAGGAATAGGTTGTATTACTTGCTGCCTATGAACTAACCGAATGGTTTGTTGAGCAAAATATGAAATTGTTTAGAAAGCAATTGACCAAGAAGTAGTTGATGAGGATTTGTGGTGAAGACAAGGATGCAGAGGGTAAAAAATGCAACAAGAATGAATTGGGGAAAGGTCCATGCTTTATCTGCAAGGGACCTTGGGAAACTAATCATTCATGCTTGAGTGATATGGAGGAGATAACAGGGGTAGAACAAGAAGAGATTCCTTCTAATCATCCTGATGAGAGTGAGATGGGCTCATGTACTACAAAGGATGAACAAGATTGTAGAGACGTTGACAACAATCCAATTATACATGCATGCTCGACGATTGAGAATGGTGAGCAGCAAATTGTTTCTATGAGTGAAGAAGGCCAAGAATAAGACACTCAGGGAGATTTGAGGGATGAGCCACTAGTGATGATCTAGCATGAAAAGCACTAAGAGGTTGAAGGGCATGAGGAGGATGATAGGCATAGTGTACATGATGAGCCTTCTTTGGAGCTCCAGTTGAAGGCTCAAGATGAAGTTGTGGTCGTAGTAGTTGAGCATTCGTCTTTGGGGCCAACCCTTGACAAGATGCAAGTAGATGCAGAGGCATCAAGCAGGGCTCCAAAACTTCTAGATGCTAACCACAAGAGAAGATTAAACATTTCAAGATAGATCTTATGGAAATGAAGAAAAAGATCCACACAATCCGAGGGACCAACTTGCAGGAGAACAATAAAATTGAGGAGCTTAGAGTGGTATATGCTGAGTCAATGACCAATCTATCTAGCATTGAGGGATGACTACAGTCTCTAGTCAGGCAACAAGAGGAGTATACTTGGGAGTTTCAAAGAAACCCTCTTCAAGAGTACATCAATAAGGCTTGAAACTGTATCAAGCCACCTCCGTACATAGGAGAGAGGGGCAAAGTCTTCTACATGGATTTTATTGGTTGACTAGGTGGAGCAACATGATTCGAGCATGGAGCGAAATTGGTGTAGTGGATTTGTTCCATGTGCAAGTACTCATCCATTCTATCCTTCCCACGGGATGGATTGGCAGGAGATTATGAGTTGGTATTCTATTGATGGAGCAACATCTATAGCCAGAGATAGAGCACAATTTAAGCCATGGGACTTGGTTGATGATGATTGGCCATGGTGGCATTGAAGTCCAAGAGGGTCTATTGGTGGCAGGAGGGGTCAATGGTTTATTTGAGATCTGGGTATTGGGGGATTCACTCATGATTGGATGGCACACAGACATGATGTTGTACAATGGTACATATGTGATCCAAGTATTGGTGTGTAGGCACCTTTACAATTGACATGTGGATTGCTTGAGGGCAAGCAATCTTCAGCCGGGAGGATTTGTAATGCCCCCTTTTTCAGTTTCCCTTATAATGCGGTTAGGATGGATTTCCAGAGTTTGTGACAGTTAGGTCACAGGAGTGAGATTATGCCATCGATGGGCCCGAAGGATCTTTGGAGGAGTCTTATGGGGTCCGATGAGGTTCACTTGCTACATTTCATCACTAGGGTTAGTTTCACACCGTTTGTTCTTGGTTCCATTGCATTCCGATGATTCCCGTAAAATGAGGATATTATTAGCGTATTTTAATTAAATACGTTAAAGGTATCATTCGGGGAGGATTTCTTGGAGAAACACCTTAGTGTAATAGCTTGTTGTAACCAGGATGGAAAGATCTACATGATGGGATGGTGAAATGTAACTTCTAGTGGCGGGAGAAAGAAAAGTGGCTAATTAATCATTTCTGAGTATTAAAAGTGACTATGAATTGGTCACTTTAATAAATAAAAAGGGGACAAGTGCTTAATTGGAGAAAGAGGCCAAAAAGGGAAAAGAGACTTAAAATGAAATAAAAGAGTCACTTAGAATCTAGATAAAATGAAGGGAAGGGCTTCTAGAATGCAAATAAAATAATAAAATAAAGTTCTTCTAAAGTTTTGGAGAGAGATCCATTGAGTCTTTAAAAGAGGGGAGGCAAGTCATTTGGAGACATCTTGGTTGGTTTTTATTTTCTGATTGGTGAGGTTTGGAGAACCAGATTCTCAGCTTCAGTAGACCCTACGGCAGAAACCCTAGGGTTATTCAGTGAGATTGGATGAAAACCCATCTCATTCCTCAGCGAATTCAATCAGAATTCACACATGCACTTATGAATTGCAGTTCCAGTTTGGGAGGTCAGATCCAGTGTTGCAGCAGTTTGGAGGGTTCTATCTCAGCCATCACCAGCTATTTGTATGGGCATGTAATATCAGTGTTTATAGTAATATAATAAAGCTGAGATTTGCTGCATTTGTCTTGTATTGTAATTGCCATATTTTTATTCTCAATTTGTCAAATTAGCAACAATTATTAATTTGTGGGTTTTTATGTTATTCATTTCTTTGGTATAAATTAATGAATTTTAATGCTATTTTTTAATAAAAATTCACGGCATGTTTTCCTGAAGAAAATTCCATAAATTTAACGAAAATATCCAAAGGGGATATTACATGCTAACAATACCCCTCACTACCCTTGCTTTGAGAACAAAGCAACTTTAAAGGGGGTGGCAATGTTACAAATAAAATAATAAATAGTTAATTAGTAATGTTATAAATAAAATAATAAATAATTAGTTAGTAAAGGGTACATAGTATATAGCACTACATACCATATGCTCTCAGTCATGAGCAGTCAATGTTATATAGCACACCGTTCGAGTGATATTGTAATCATCAATTTCATATCTTATTCAATAATAATAATTACTTATCCGCAAATATACAAGTTTTCTTGTTACAATACAAGTAGTGGAAAACTGTGTAGTGCGAACATTTCAAAATCAGAAGTTCTCCTCGCGCACAATTTATCTATTAAAGATTGATTGGCTCACATAATCATTGATAAGTATAGTCACTGATCTCTCAAATGTTAATCAAGTTTCGAAACTTCTTGCATAAGCAAATCCATTTATGTATACCCTTGGTTGGGTTAGGGCTGATGGCCATCTTACTTTTGTGGAATATAAGTATTTCAGGGCTTTCAATATTGAAAATTTACTTGTATAGTCAAATATGGTGTTACCCCTATGGATTGCTTTAGTTTTCTCTTGGGCACCCCATATCAATTTATCACAAAGCGATATATGATCATTGATAACCACCACAAAACTTACAAGCTACATAGGTACTATAAGGTGTACAAATTCATATCTTTATCAACTAATCTATAGGGTTTAAAAAAAACAGTCAAGTAGAGCAATCTTTCCTTTTAATATTTTAAAAAAGAATTAAAATTTGAATGCAGACCTAACACTACACTCACCTTACAGTAGTTCTTTGACACATTTTGTTTTACACCAGTACTTGCACTTCCTAACATACAACAACCTTTTGCCATAAGAGCTGTTCTTGAGTAGGAAGGATATCTAGTGGCTTATGATTCTGAGATTCTTTCACCTGACATAGTTACACACCTGGTTCAAGCACTCCATATTTTCTGCTTTCATGATCAGAAGATGCATTGACTCATACAAGTGGACAAACATGAAGGTACCAGACGATGACATGGTTGGAAAAGGAGATTTGCCTCTTAGTGATTTACCCATCTCAATTAGCCATTGGAGATCATTTCCTCTAAGCAGGGAGGAAATGATGAGCACTAAAATTACACTTACTTTTAGCAGTAAGTTTATTTAATAGATATTTGAAAAGATGAAGATATATTTGGTTTTTCACTATCCAAATTCATCACAATTTTGTACTATAAAATATGTTTTTATGAAATGCAAAGTCAATGAATTAAGGAGTGTTGGTTACCTCTCCAAATTCATAGCTTCTTCTGGGTACCTCTATCAAACATCTGCTTGGTCATGGACAAACACAAACCTCAGTGAGCTATGTTAGGATGCAAAATCATCTCTGGCACATGCAATAGTTTGAAAGAGATCCTTTCTTCTATGTGAAATCCTTCCCAAAATTCTGATAGTGATATTCAGTGATTGAAAACTATGTTTGGCTCTCCTCCTCATCATATTCTTTTCGAATGGTATTTGCTTGCATTTCCATGCTGGTCACTATCATTTCTGTGATATTCCACATTTTCTTTTTCAATTTTCAGCTATTTGTATAGATTATTTTTGACGCTGTTTTTTATTACGAATAATTAGTGATAAAATGTGGTATTCTAATCGTAATTGAATTTAATAATTTGACTTGATTCCTGTTGTGAAGATATGGACGCATCAAACCAGATATTGTTGCATATGGAAGAGAAATAATAGGTTCAAAAATTAGTACTGGCTGTAAAAGTCTCTCAGGAACAAGTGTTGCGAGTCCGGTAGTTGCTGGTGTGGTCTGTTTGCTGGCTAGTGTTATTCCTGAGAACATCCGTTGGGATATTTTGAACCCAGCAAGCATGAAACAAGCACTAGTTGAAGGTGCTGCAAAACTTGGTGGTCCAAATATGTTTGAGCAGGGTGCAGGCCGGGTTGACTTGTGAGCATATATTTTATTTTTTTACATTTCTTGATGTTTATTCTTTTAACTTTGCATTTGTTTTTTCCTTCAGCAAGCTGCAAGACATTATAATTGATGCAATGCTAAGAACTGATTTTTTATACGGTTATTTGATAAACACATTTTTGGCATTGATTATCAATTAGCCATTGAACTCACTTGCATTCTTCACTCTGATTTATTACAGGCTCGAGTCATATGAAATCCTTATCAAATACAAGCCTCGGGCAAGCATTTTTCCAAATATTCTTGACTTTACAGATTGTCCATATTCGTGGCCTTTCTGTCGGCAACCATTGTATGCAGGTGCAATGCCAGTTATATTTAATGCCACTATTTTAAATGGTATGGGGGTCGTTGGACATGTCGAGAGTGAACCAAGATGGCATCCCTTTGATGAGGTGGGGAATCTACTTAGTATACACTTCACCTATTCTAATGTTATTTGGCCATGGACTGGTTACCTTGCTTTGCATATACAAATCAAGGATGAAGGGGCTCAATTTTCAGGACTTATTGAGGGGAACATTACGTTTACAGTAGTGTCACCCCCAGCAAAGGGAGAAAACAATCATCGGAAAAGCTTGTGCACACTTTCTTTAAAAGTGAAAGTAATCCCAACTCCCCCTCGTTTTCAGCGGATTCTTTGGGATCAGTTTCACAGTATTAGATACCCTCCTGGATATATACCTCGGGATTCACTCGATGTAAAAAATGATATTCTTGATTGGCATGGAGATCACCCACATACTAATTTTCATGGGATGTTTGACATGTTGAGAGATGCTGGCTATTATGTGGAAATACTGGGGTCCCCATTCACATGCTTTCAGGCCAGCAAATATGGAACACTTCTCCTGGTAGATCTTGAGGATGAATTTTTCAAAGAGGAGATTGACAAGCTCCAGGATGATGTCAAAAATCACGGATTAGGACTGATTGTATTTGCAGACTGGTATAATGTAGAGACAATGGTAAAGATGAAATTTTTTGATGACAACACTCGCAGCTGGTGGACTCCCGCCACTGGTGGTGCTAATATTCCTGCTTTAAATGACCTACTTAAACCATTTGGTATAGCATTTGGGGACACTATTTTAAATGGTGCATTTTCTCTAGTTGGAGAAAGAAGTCATTATGCTTCTGGGACAGATATTGCAATGTTCCCTGAAGGTGGCTTTGTGCATAGATTTTCATTTGAAGATAATTACAATAACAGTACCGCACACAACCTACTACAAGTGGCTGGTATGGTCAAAGTAAGTACTCACTTACCTTGTAGGGACTCTGTTTGACAATTCTTGTTCATACGGGAGCAGTTTCTTTTCAACTTCTGATCTTGAAGCATTAAAATAGTATATTTCCTCTGCAGGCAGAGTATCCAATTCTTGGAATTTTAGAGCTGAGTGACAGAACTGCCCGTATTGCTGTGTACGGTGATTCAAATTGTCTAGATACTAGCCATATGGTAATAAATTGCTACTGGCTTCTTAGGAAGCTTCTAGATTTTACCAGCCAAAACATTCAAGATCCCATGTTATTTGCAGCATCAAGCAGACTGGCTTCTCCTCTGGTTAGGGATGGAGCTTTTCCAGCTCGTCGAGAAGATGTCAATCTTTCAACATATTCATCAGTGATAAACCGTGAACTTGTATGCAAAAATGATGCTCGTTTTGAGGTATTGGGTGCAAATGGCTATGACTCACATGCAACTTGGAGAAACAGAAAACTTCCAGGGATTCCAAATATTTTCTTAGAACGATCGTCAAAAGGGACAAAACCTGCTATGTCTTTTGATAATACATCTGTATCTTCAAATAGCAATGAAGGCATGAGTAATGTATTTTCTAGTTTAGAATTGAATTTGACAGGTGAAAAGACAAAGGCAATTACTGAGTACAAGAAAACTTTATTCAATCCGACCATGGTTGATTTTGGACAGGGCCAAAGCCAAGGTTTAAAAGAAGTTGACAAACAGTCATTAGAAATTCATTTTCCACAAAGAAATATCTCAGTAAATATGTCAAGCAGAAGGCACCATACAAAAATGGATCTTCTAGGGTGGCTCAACAGGGATGAGGTAATCACTTCACTGAATTTCCATACAAATTGAAACTCCTTTTGAGAAAGATGACTGAAAATGTGAAAAACTATTTGAATTTTGAGATCATGGAAATTATACGTTCTGCATCTCTGCAATAGGTTCCCTGAACATACGGCAATTGAGATTGTAATATTTTTGGCTTTCATAGTTGACTGATGACAAAAGTTTGATTGTTTGAAAGTTTTATGGGTACATTGCTGAGCACAACATATTTCCCCAAGTGCATCTATTGCTTTTGTTAAAAACTGGAGCTGGTCTTCAAACTGGCCACCTATCAGACCAGGTTTCGAACCAAAACCAGATCAAACCAGATTCAATGAACCGGTTTTTAAAAAAATCCATAAAATAATAGTTTTTGATGAAAAAATTATTTTTAAGATTCCAAACCATGATTCTGAATCATTAAAGATAAAATATGCAAAGTTTTCCCATATATATACCATGCAAGGTTGAATATATCAAAATAGCACCAAGTGCAATACATATCAGTAACAAAATTCATAATCAATGAGGTTCTAAATGGTCTATAGAGTCCAAAAGACATGCTACAAGCTTGCCATTACTGGGATTTTCTTGCAACTTAAAAGCAACATCTTTTTGTAATTATTAACCTTTTTAACCTCCCCTTCTAGTCTTCTCAGTCTTTTTTCAATCAAAACTGTCCCTGGAGGATGTAAATTCCAAAGGGCCTGATTGGACAGCTTAAACTTTAGAACTCCTATCCATGTCACTGATAGCAAGTCTCTCTCTTTAGGGCTGATGCATGCAAACTCCAGGATGGTGTCAGTGGTCAAGACTTAATTTAAGACTTAAACAATGTTATCAGAACCGGACCGGTCGTCGAACTGGTAAACCCCCCAAACTGGGAACCGGTCAGAACCGGACTGGAACCAGTAAAAAAAACTGGTCAACCAAAAACACAAAGTATTCAAATTTTAAAGAAAACCACATATATTTGTGTTCATCCATCTGAATCCAAATCATTTATATTAGTGTTACCAGACTCGGAATCGACAATAAATTGATGAGGCAAAAGAACGAAGAGCTATAATCGGATCAGGAAAAAATAGGCGAATTCAATAAATAAAGATATACACTATATTGAATTAAAAAAATCATTTTTCACTGATATTCAATAAAGCCATGTCCAAACAATGCATAATATCAATAGATGTCCAAAATATCATGAATGAATAAGTATCTCATAGATGTTATGAGTCCAACCATGATCCAAAGTACTGATTCTTTACTCCTAACCAGTGATTACATAGAACCAGAAGCATATGCTTCTAAAAGTTTGCAAAATATTGCATAGTAATCAATAAAAAAGTAATGACTAAGACTCTAAGAATGAGAACTAGAAGCAATTCCTCCCACTCCTTCGCTTTCTTGACTCTCAAAATTCGCCAAGTCATGTAGGCTAAAAAGAGGAGTCTCCTCCAATTGGACCCTATCTGTTGCGTTTGTAGTTTGCATATCTATCTCTTCAAGGTTGATTGGTGAATGATCCAAACCTGTCATTATCATGAGACATTGAAATGTGAATTAAAGTTTGAACTTTAAAGTTAAAGTGCAAATCAGATTATCAAACCTTGAAATTTAGGCTCTCACCTAGTATTTTCTTGTTGCGAAGTCGTAGATTGTAATGGACTAATACAAGGTCATTTAAGTGCTTTTGTGTCAATCGGTTGCGCTTCTTAGAATGTATTTTCTCAAACATGCTGCAGTTGCGCTCACAACCAGAAGCACTACATGATTGGTTTAAGATTCAAATGGTGAATCTGTTCAAATTTGGCGTATCACTACCAAAGTTTTATCACCAAAGACCTAGCAAGTTGCAAGGGTTCGTGAGTAGTAAGTACTAAGTATAGATCCAAAGATGATAAATAGTAAATAGTAAATACTAAAAACTTAAAAAGACAACAAAAACATTTAGCATACAAAATAAAGTTTAAACAAATTTAATGAATTGATGAAGCCTTCAAGCCTCGAATGGTACCTGGAAACATCTTAGTCCTTTCTCGTATAGCACGGGTATAGGCAAATAATTTAGCCGATGCCCTGTAATCCTGTAGTTGGGCAAAGACACGACTTTGAATTTTTGGATCAGGGAAGCACCTTTCAATGCATGTCATAAGTCCCCTGCCAACCTCCCCATCCTCATTAAATTTTCTCTTATCATAAAAACACTGTGGGTTTAAGAAGTACCCAATAACACGTAAGGGGGAAATGCAGTTGTCTATCCCAACATGCATCAATAATGTCCCAAAGAGGCATCTACTTGGCCTCCACATCCCCATATCTTCTTTTGATGGCCTCCTTTGTGAGGTCCATCGCCTCATAAATGCAACCCATAGTGGTTTTGTCACCATCAACCATCTTGAAAGTTCAAGCTTTCAAATTTAATGAAATATGAAACTTTGAAAATGAAATGAAACTTGAAATGAAATTTTAAAAATGATAAAGTTAAAAGACTTGAAGTACTTGATAACTCTGACAACAGACTTTGTCATAGCAATTATCTCTTCGACATCTTTCCAGTAACTATCATTAAACACAAGTGTAACAATTTCAATGCCTTCAAGGGCTTTGGAATGTTTAGGTCCCAAGAATATCCTCTTCAGATTTATCTTTTGCTCAACCACAGAATGCAAAGATACGAAATTTGTTGCAAATATGGTCACTGCGGGTCAAACAATTCCTTTACCTTCAGTGTATTTTTCTCATGGTGTTTAGAAAATAGTGTGGTTGTACAGGTATTTGGTTATGAATTTTTCCTTCTCCATAACCTCATGTATCCAGTGAAGTTTACCAATGTCTTCAATCATTAGATCTATGTAATGGGAAACACAAGAGGTCCAAGAAATAGTGGGGTGCCTAATCTCAAAAAGTCTACCAGCAACCATATAATTCGCTGCATTGTTGGTGATGATTTGTGCAACATGTTTTTCTCCCACTTCTTGAACGACTTCCTCCATCATTTCACAAATAAGTTGGGCAATCTTAACCTTGTCTGAGGCATCCACTGATTTGAGAAACATTCTGCCTACTAGACAAGATACAAGGAAATTTATTAAAGGTCTATTCCTCTGATCTGTCCATCCATCACTCATGATGGTGTACCTTGTTTCTACCCATGATGATCGAAGCTCAAATAGCACAAGCATGACATCTTCAACACTCTCTAACAACAAATCTGCCCTAAGGCTTTCTGATGAAGGGGATTTGAACCCTGGACTTGCAATAGCAACTAGATCAATCGCAACTTGCCAATAAGGACTTATGGCACAGTGGAAAGGTATGTTAGAATAGTACCAAAAGTTAACAATGGCCTTCCTTGCTTGACTGTGGATTTTTTTTTTCCAACCAGTGGCATCCAAGGTAGGTTGGGAATTGGGTTTTGTTCGAGGAGCAAAAAAAGTGTTTATGTTTCCACCTCCAGTTGAATGGAAGAGGATTCATTTGGCCTTTTGAGTTTGACTTGGATTTGGATGCATGTGTGGGAAACTTGGGCATGGCATTGAGGATTCAATAGAGGAAGATGACAAGGGGGTATTGGAAGAAGAATGGCTAGCTCCAAGAGTTCCTATTTCTACATTTTGCTTTGTTTTCTTGGTGTTAAGCTGACTCAACATATCAAGGGCCAAGATTGCTTGGTGTTTGACATCTTCGTCAACCTTGTTGCAAAGACTTATATCATGGTCAGGTATCTGTGCAAGGTGGTACTTGAATATATAAATGCCCCCACTACATTTCGCTTTTCAAAATTTACAAAGGGGACTGGGGTCTCCGGGAATCTTGTCACAATAAGCCCAAACAAAGTCCCTCTCCCTCGACATTGTTGTTGTTTTGGACTTGTGTTTAATTTGTGGTTTCTGTTAAGATTTGGAGTCGTGGTTTCTGTTTAATTTGGCTCTTGTAAAAGACAATAAAAAATTAAAATTAAAAATGCCATATATGTTTTATATGTTTGTATTTTGTAGAAATAAACTTTGAAGTGATTGTCATAAATCATAAATGACTCTGCAAATGACAAGAATGCATTAGTGACAAAAAGATGCATTTCAAAGACATCTTATTTCATACTACAGTTTTTAAAAGATCACCTTATATAGTTTTTAAAGAGCTTTTGGATGGATTTCATATAAAGGGGGCTTCTAGGACATTTCTATTATGTAGTTTGAGGGTTATAGGTCTTGAGTCTTTGCATATATTTCACCTTCAATGGTTTGGTCATAGCACATACCTAGAATTTTATAAATAGGATAAGATACAACATATTTCAGTTTATTAGCTATCTCTATGTTTGATATCCATGTTTAATATTTATTGATGGTGTACCATGGTTCTTTGTTGTTTTGAGGGCCACTTCATTGTGAATTTTTCAGCTTGACACAAGCTTGGCGTAAACACTTGAAAATATCCAAATGGACTGTTTAGAAGAATCTTTATAATTGATTGCAAGATACTCTTGTGTCATATGTGGAAAATGGAAATTGTAGGATATTGTGGGCATACAGATAGATGTACTCTTTTCGATTAGAATAACAACTTGTTGTTATGGCTTGGTCTCCTTATCCTTGAAGCTCAATGCTTTAATCAGTCTGTGAAAGAGTTAGCATGCAATGCAACTACCCATTTTCCATAGGGATAGTGACTCTTGACTCCCAAGTATGTAAAATATATAGGCAATGGGCATAAATGATAAAACGACATTCAAACTTCAACATACCTTTTATTTATGCTAAGTTCCAACCTTGATCGCTGAAGCCTGAACGTAATGTGTGGCTCAGCTGAAGCTTGAAGGTAATGCACAACTACTTGACATGGACAGAGCACACGCCGACCGTTGAAGCTAATTGTGTACTAGTGAGTAGTGACTACGCCCATCACCTCTATTACATGGATTAAATTGGTTACTGAAAGTCTTTAACTGAAAAAATGTCCATGCCTCTACAGTTTACCATCTCGGCATATATGAATTGCGTGCTTGAGCAGTGAGAAATGAGTTTTGGAAGGACAAATGTTTAATTTTTAGCAATGTGACAACCATAAACTTGAAAAACTCGTGCTTGCTGAGTAAAGGCCAAAAATTGTTGAAATTTCTAAGTCTGACACGTTAGAAATCCCTACTACATTATCTGTTTTATTTTCTCCTACTTGTTCTTTTCATTAACAAGTTATTTATAAATATAAATACTGAAAATAAACACAAATGCAGCCTTAACACATATACAGATCAACAACTGAAATAACTGAGACAAACACATAAGGGACACCGTTATTTTTGGACAATTGTCCCCGGAAAAACCCAGTGCGGGAAAACCGGTGTAACAGATATGAGGGTTTTATTATTTGCAGTGTCTGAATACAACTATGGTGTGAGAAATGGCTCACTCAGCAGAGAATGTCCTCGACAGTAATACCTCTCCTCGGAGACAGATACTCTGGCTGATCAGTCACCGGATGAACGATCCCACAACAACTATGGAAGCTCCTTAGCTGGACAACAAAAGCTGCTCCAAGCTTCTCTACTGCTCTGTGTCACTCTGTAGGGACTGCATCACCCTTCCCAGCTCACCAACACTTAGTCTGCTCCACAAAAATCACCCAGCGCTGCCTCTGGCCCTCTGCGTCACCCACACGCTGGCCTACTCAGCCTCTACGTAAGTCCCAACTGCCTTTGCGTTAACCTCTCTAGGCTGTGTGTTGTCTCTCTGGCACTATCTTTGCCTCTCTGCTATGTATTCTCTGCCTCGTGCCGAACTACCCCTTCTTGCAACATATCACTAGCTTGATTCTCTCAGCGAAATCCCACTCCAGAAAATTGAACTAGCTGATCAATCTTGGTGTGTCTCCAATTGACCCTCAAGCCTCCTCTTATAGTTTTCGTGTTGAGTCTTCAACGCCGGAGATTAAGTCCCTAATCAACAACTAAGATTAGATTTGGCTTGATCCATGTCATTTAGAACATTCTCACCCAGTTATATTAATACCCATTAATACTTTAATTTTCCTAGGTTTAGACTTAGGAACCCCATTAAAAATATTAATTATTTTAATATCTCTCCAACCGGATGGAATTTCCCCAAACGATTTCTGGGTCTTGGAGATCTTATGTGCCTTAGCCTCTCCACCAATTTTCATGGCTAAAGCACATCCGATGCTACCACAAATCAACACTCCCTCTTGGCGAGGAATGTGCTCTAGTAATGTTTCACCATGGAATCATCACACTATCCTCCACACCGGGACCTGTGTTGATGCTTGGCCTTTTGCCTTACATCATCTGCACCGCTGCTTCCTGTACTGCTGCCCATGACACTGCCACTGCCATTGCTACATCTGTACTGCAGCGCCCTCTCAACATGCTGCCCATGCTGCTCCTAGCACTGCCACTGCTAACTGCTGCACTGCAACTCAGTTACCGAGAAGTAGGTAACTAACTTCTCCCAAATACTGACATCCCAGTCAATCTGGTAGCCTCGTGATGTTGAAGTTGCCTTTGTTGCTATCCCGTGCTTACTCTGCTACTACTGCGCTGCTGAATACACCTCTGTGCCTCTTGCACTGCTGCAACCTCCACTTCGCTGCCTCAGATTTCTGCACCCAAGCACTGCTTTGCTGCTCCATCACACATTGCTCCACTCGACACCTGTTATCATGCTACTGTCATTAAGGGCCCATGTAGTCGTATGTGATCCAAGAGTTTGAGCACCTCAAGGATCCTGCCCCTACTATGTAGTCCTCTTGACTACAACTCGATGTCACCCCACCTCTTCTCTAGAGGTGCATGAGCATTCATGGCACAATCATCATCAATCTCGACCTCTTTCTCTGCCTTAGCTGGAGCTGCCTTAGAATCAGAAGCCTCTCCCTTTTTTTCTCCCTGGGACACTGGGATGCATAATGTCCCAGCTCCCCACAATGGAAGCACTTCTCCTTGGAGATGTCCTTCTTCCTCTTCCCTTGCTGTCCCGCAGATGCTAGAGCCGCATCCTCCTCCTCCTCCTCCTTGATTCAACTTCTCTTGCCACTACTCCTTGCCTTGGTCAACCTCTTGATCTCTTCTTGGTGAAGCGCTGCCCACATCTCTTCCCAACCTGGAAGAGTAGCCCTGCCAAAAATACTTTGGATAAATGTTTCCCATTCCTCGGAGATTGCCTTTAGGGCAGTCTTGACCATAAATTTTGGATCCGGTGTAGACCCCACGGAAGTAAGTTGGTCGCGAATCTCCTGCAACCTGAGAAGGAATGGATCTATCTGTTCTCCCTTTTGCATTTGATACAACTGCAACTAATTTCCTAATAGCATCTTCCGTTGAACGGAAGTGCCCTGATACAAGGTCGTCAAAGTATTCCACATCTCCTTTGTTGTGTTCTTTTTAGCAATATGTGGTATGACATGATCTTTGACCCCGTCTAGGATCATGCACTTCGCCCTTGCCATTGCATCCTCATACTTCTCATTCTCAGCTGGGTCAACTGGGATAGCCACGACTCTCAAGGCAAAGTCCTTGATGCAATGTTGATCTAGGATTGTTAGGATCCTAGAATTCCAGATGACAAAGTTGGAAGCCCCGTCCAACCTGTCCTGATCCCTGAGTCCGTTCACTACCATTTCAACTCCTCTTCTGGACTCCCTTTGAGATTCAACTTCCCTCTTGGAAATCCTCTGGGCAGCTATCGAATCGCTCCTCTCTAATCCTCCTTGCAATTGCAACTTGGATCTGGACTTCTTGGTTAGAAATCTGTTAAGGTAGCGAATCCCTCTACCTTGGTTCTGTCTCCTTACGTATTGTTCTATTCTGATAGAATCAACACCCCACCAACTTCTCAATCACAATCTGCCCACAGCTCCCCAAGCCCTAGAAATTGAAGGAAACTGAGCCTTTCAGGGTCTGCGCAATCTCGACAACGGCAGAATCTACTCCTCTTGGCCACATCGTCGATCCTTCCTGGCTGAGAAAGATGACTGGGCACTGCGTAGGTCTGATTTGCCCCTCTTTGCCTCTGCGCTGGCCCTCCTCCTGATTCCAAATGATGACGTAGGCCTCGTGCGTCACTTTTTCTCTGCTACTTTTGCTCTGGAACAGCACTGTCTCTTGGGATAACTGCTACTGCGGCAAATTCTTCAGATTACTATTGGTGCCTTCAATCCTTCTATGATCTGCAATGATATGATACCATGTTGAAATTTCTAAGTCTGACACGTCAGAAATCCCTACTGCATTATTTGGTTTATTTTCTCCAACTTGTTCCTTTCATTAACAAGTTATTTATAAATATAAATATCGAAAATAAACACAAATACAGCCTTAAGACATACACAGATCAACAACTGAAATAACTGAGGCAAACAGACAAGGGACACCGTTATTTTTGGACAATTGTTCCCGGAAAAACCCAATGTGGGAAAATCGGTGCAACAGATATGAGGGTTTTATTATTATGCAGTTTCTGAATACAACTAAGGTGCCATAAATTGCTCACCCAACAGAGAATGTCCTCGGCAGTAATACCCAGTGTTGCACGAAACATCCCCCCCCCCCCCCAAGGATCCAAACCAAGATCCATGACCTGTATGGATCCGTGGGGGAATCCAGCATCGGATCCGCGGTTCGGAATTTCGTAACCGCGGATTGGGCCTGCGAAGACGGTTCTTGGAAATTCAGAACCTTGCCAGCCTGATCCGCGATTCCGGATTTCCAAACCGTAGATCTGACGATGAATCCACGATAGATCGGGCACGTATCCCAAGCAGATCCGAAGGGAGATAGGCAGTTCCACAGGGTTTCTTAGGGTTCTAAATATTTTATTTTATTTTTTCTTTGACTTAAGTTGGGTTGGGGCTTCTCAGACGCTCCCAAGGTGCTCCCTTGATGCTCCTTAGATGCTTCCTAGATGCTCCCTCATGGTAATGTTAAATTCTTAAGGTAAAAGTGACATTCTCCTTTATATTTCATTTTCATCCTTTTACTTAAATTTTTAACATTAGCATGAAATGACTCAAGATGTTTGAGAGTGGTTCCAGCCTCATTGGACTTCAGATGGAGAAAATAGAATTTCATATCCTATTCAAAGTTCAGCAGACTTAACAGTTTTCAGGAATTCAGGATCAATGGGATTGTGGCATTTCATTAGATTATATCATGTATGAAGGTATGTGATTAACATTTAATCAAGAGCACCAAGCCCTATATGTACCCTAGTGTTGGTGGTGTTAATTGTTGAACTCCTTTGTTATGCCCTTAGCAAAAAATTACCTTTCAGTCAAGTGAAAATCATCGATCAAGCATGTTAAGCTTTTTCAACCATATTTTAAGTCTTGGATTAGGTAATTTGTTCAAAATTGGGCAATGTTGACTGATATCCCTAAACAATCGAGGTAGAGGCAAAGGCTAGACAAGAGGAGAAGAATCTATAGATTTCAGATGGTTGATGCACCTAAATGGTTGATGCTTGAATAATTAATCATTAATGTACAATGAATGCCATATCTATCTTGATTTATGTAAAAATATGCATGCTTCCATATCTTCTACAGGTAATTTGGTATTTTGGATTTTTTTTTTTTTTTCTTTAATGTAAATGCAAAAAAATATATATAATTTTCTATATATAGTAGACGCTTCCAAGACGCTTTGCTTCCTAGATTTTTGGGAAATGATGCTTCGAAAAATGTCCCCGCTTCGTCCCCGCTTCGTGCAACATTGGTAATACCTCTCCTCAGAGATAGATATTCCGGTTGATCAGTCACCGGATGAATGATCACGCAACAACTATGGCAGCTCCTTAGCTGGAGAGCGAAAGCTACTCCAAGCTTCTCTACTGCTTTGTGTCACTATGTAGGGACGACGTCACACTTCCTAGCTCCCCAACACTCAGTCTGCCTTTTGAAAATCACCCAGCGCTGCCTGTTGGCCTTGCGTCAGCTCTACTAGCTTCTGCGCAGCTACTGATGTCTCTGCGTTAGCCCCTTGGCTCTCTATGTCAACCCTATGGCCCTCTGTGTCACCCACGCTGGCCTCCTCAGCCTCTACATAAGTCCCAGTTGCCTCTGCCCTTGCCTCTCCAAGCTTTGTGTTGTCTCTCTGGCACTATCTCCGCCTCTCTGCTATGTATTCTGGGCCTCATGCCGAACTGCCCCTCGCTGCAACAGATGACTAGCTCGATTCTCTCAGCGAAACCCCGCTCCAGAAAATCAAACTCACTGATCAATCTTGGTGTGTCTCCAACTGATCCTCAAGTCTCCTCTTATACTTTTCCTATTGAGTCTTCAACGACCAAGATTAAGTCCGTAATCAACGACTAAGATTAGATTTGGCTTGATCCATGTCATTTAGAACATTCTCACCCAATTTTATATTAATACCCATTAATATTTTAATTTTCCTAAGTTTAGACTTAAGAACCCCATTAAAAATATTAATTATTTTAATATCTCTCCATCCAAGTGGAATTTCCCCAAACGATTTCTGGGTCTTGGAGATCTTATGTTCCTTAGCCTCTCCACCAATTTCCATGGCTAGAGCACATTTGATGCTACCACAAATCAACAAAAATAGCATCAATTGAAATTAATTGTTGGAATCAAATTTAATCGGTGAGTCAAGGGTCAAACTCACGTTGACCACAAGTCAACTCGGTCAACATGAGTTTGACTGGCAGAGATTTGGATCAGATTTTATGGAGGCCAAGCAGATTCCAGCTCACAATTGATCGGAGAGTCTTGTTTCATTGATTTATGCACAAATAAGCAAAAGTTCTCATTTATAAAGCATGTAAGGGTGCACAAAACCAAAATACACTGAGTGAATCCATATTTGAACTGAAAATACATAAAAAAAACAAGACCTAGATGACCTCTAACATCCAAAAAAAATCATGCTACAACAAATACCTACATATCATCAAAATATTTTCCTATGTTGGGATCTTCATGATCAATATCACGTGTAAGCATTAAAATAAGAGAAAAAATGCTTAGCATGTCAATTCAGTGTTTTGTTTGAGTGATGGGTACATTTTTAGTAATCATGATAGAGGAGTTAAACAATCAATACCACTAACATCAAGGTACATAGAGGGATTGGTGCTCTTGATTAAATGCTAGTTCAATACCTTCATACATGATAAAATCCAATGGAAACATTGCAATCTCCATAATTCTGAAATCCCAAAAAACTATTAAGTTTGCTCGATTTTGAGTGAGATCTAAAATTCTACTATCTCCATATAAAATCCAATGAGGTTGAAACAACTCTTAAACATTCTAATCCGTTTCATGGAAATGTTAAAATTTTAAGTAAAATACTTTAAGAATTTAGCATTACCATGTATTTCATAGCAATAGTAGGGCCATATGCTTGAATATTGAGCACCTATTATGGGCTACTGCCCAACTAAGACAAAGATTAAAAGAAAAAAGAAAAACAGGCCCCACTTGCTGCATTCTATGCAGCTTTAGCGAATTGAACCGACAAAAAATGATTCAAGTTGCTAGTCCGAACCAGTTTTTTCCTCAAATTGGTCGGACTGGGCGGTTCAGACTGGACTGGTTCGGTTCGGTCCAAATAACACTGGACTTAAATAAGATATTTAAGGAAATTAGCAAATAAAATGACTCAGATCTGATGTGAGTCTTAATGGGTTCTTGACCTAATGGCTGAAATTCTGCAATAATCTTGATAAATTAGGTGAACATAACATATTTCATATGCAAAACCAAAGGAAGAATGCAGTGCATAAGCAAAATTCAAGTCCTTATGTAAGATTGCTTTAAAAGCATCATTCATGCCCTTAATAATATTGATCTCGCCAAAATTCCATCCTTTCGTCGGTGTGTATGATACAATAAATAGAAATCAAATTTGGTCCAATTCTTTGAACATTAAGGGCATCTCCAAACTTAGTGATGTTGACATCATGACATTCTGAAACTGGTAAGCTTGAGTTATCATCGATGATAACATTGTCTCCATTGTGCTCCTTTCAATAATTAGAAAGGAGGTGTTGATGCTTGGTTATATGCCTGGTAACTCTAGACCCAATAATCTATTCTTGCAACGAAGAGGAGCACCAATATGCAAAGTGCACGCCAAACTGTACATTGTGAGAAGTTCCAAAAATATTGTTTTTAAGAAGCCCCCCTATTGAAACTTGTTTGTTTTGCAAATTATTCGGTCTTTTGAAATCGAGAAATGCAAGATTTGAAGGCATGCCCTTCCTTATGACAATAGTTGTAGAATCTAGATACATCTCTTCTTGGAATATTTGGGTTTTTCACCTTAGCCTTTTCAAACTGATGCATAGGTGTAGAGATAGCTTTTGAATTGGTTTTATCTCAGGGGTAATCCTGCCATGTCCTTCATGACTTGACATTAGATAAGATTAGCAAAAACTTCCTCAAAAGAGGGAGTTTTGTAACTCCTTATAAATTAAGGAATACTATAGAAGATGATGGCAAAGGATTTGGCATGGGAGAAAGATTATCAGTACTTACAGATTCTGAATTTGATTTTTCCTTTCCTCTGGA
This sequence comes from Pinus taeda, assembly GCA_000404065.3. NCBI lineage: Eukaryota > Viridiplantae > Streptophyta > Pinopsida > Pinales > Pinaceae > Pinus > Pinus taeda. The sequence continues at coordinate 20,668 of APFE031455155.1, forward strand.
TGTTATGATTTCAGCATTTAGGTATACTATAAAAGATGATGGCAAAGGATTTGACACTGGAGAGAGATTATCAATACATACATATTCAAAATTTGATTTTTCCTTTCCCCTTGATGTTATGATGTCAATATTTAGGTTCTTAAAGTTCATGATATACCCCTGGACATTGTCAGACGCACCCATTTTGATATCAAAATACTCAGTTTTGAGTCTGGTTAGCTATGTGGTATTCGTTGTTCTAAATATTGTTTAAAGGTCTCTTTGATTTGCTTCACATTTCTATTATCCTTGGTGTAATCTATCAAATAAGGTAAGATAATTTTTTTAATGTCCAATGAATGACCACAAACATAGGTCAATGGAACTAAAGAATACAACTAGTATGAATACAATGTGGGAGTGCCAACACAACTCCTAGAAAACGCCAAAAATAATACAAAGAAAGAAACCTACAAAAGTATATGATCAAAACATATGTATAAAACTATGAAAAAGGAATAGTGGTACAAAAACGAAGTGCGTTTGTCCAAGACTTGAAAGGTGGACAACCCAACCCAAGAACCTATCAAGATAGAGAGTGAGAGAGGGAGATCAGAGGATGGCATGGATGATGTCAAGGCCTCTTGAGTTTGATGGTTAGGGCAAGGGGGCGAACTCAACATTGGCTTGCTGTCAGAGTCTTCTGGAACCATCAACAAGCCTAGTTGCGTGATCCAGTGGGGGATGTACGAGTGAGGGATACTCTTAACATCCGATATTGGAAGAAGGAAACTCCAAATGGATATTTGTTTACTCCTCTAGATCTGGGAGGTAGTCTTACGGGCAAGGCATGGTCATGGAGCTTAGCACTCTAATGCTTTGAGGACATGTAGCCTGATGTACACGCTGACATTGCCGAACCAAGCACAATAGTATGAGGTGGGAGGCCGAGGAGAAACCCAGGGTCTCACCATCCTACTGTGTGGTGTGCTTTGGAACTTTGTTTGTTGTTTATTTGCTCCGATTTGATGGATCACAGGGAAGTATGAGGTAATTGGTTTGGTCATCCTAGGGTAGACATGGCATTCAAGAGTTGAGAATTGTTGCTGAAAATCCGTCCGCTAAAGAGGGCTAAGCATCTGTGATCTCGGTACTGGAAGAAAGTAGTGAAGGAGCCTTCGAGTTCCTATAGAGGCAGTGATAGGATCCTCTAATCTCATAGTATAGGGGATACAAAACAATGAGATGCATCTCCATCTTCAGCGACTAAAGGTGACACACATGGAAAATCTTAGCAAATCGTGGTATATGGTAATCTGTCTATCTGAAGTCTATGGGAGCTAACTTGGACTTGTTCCATTGGGATCCTGAGCGAGTGCATCCAATGTCTATGTGTACGAGGGGTACAAATGATGATACCATCGTGCAAGTCCAACAAGTGCTCTAGGTAGAAAGATATCTTGGAGCCTAGGTTCATCAGGGATGAGATCCAAGTGACTTGAATGTACAGTCTATAGATATATTCTTTGATAGCTTGGTTTAGGACCTATGTAATAAGCAAGAGATGCCATTGCACATCAAGGTAGAATCCGAATGGGGGAAGGTGCTATATGTTGAGAAATCTAGGGCAGCTAGATAAGGTGATTTCTCTTACTTTGATAACTACTTGTGATGTTCTTTAACTTAACTCGATGTACTTGTTATTAGTTTCTTCTTTCACTTGATTACTTTTATGTTCTTTATAATCAAACAACTACTAAACAATAAAGATCAATGAGACAAGAGGACACAAAATGTAGGTTGCTAGCCAGTGCCAAAACCTCTCCTCTTGATCTTCTAGTGTGTATTGGTGGTCATGCGCATCAACTGTCAATTGCATGTTCAACTCTAGTCGGACTTGCTTCTTGTCTTTGCTTTGGTGAGTGCACTGAATGGGTTGATCGCATGCGTGTGCACAATGACATGCATGATGTTGGGATCCCTTGCATGCGATCAACAACACCACTCACCATGTCTGTTCTGTGCCAGCTGTTGGGATGAATCTATAACTTGTACGGGCACAGTTTCATCCGTCTGTGCATGTTGTGCCCCTTGTTGTACCTGTTCCTACTACAACTCATTCTCTCGTCTATGCAGCTCCTATTCTTCTTTGGATTGCTGCTTGAGCGCATGCAACTCCTTCTCTGTTCCATTCTCTGCCTTCGTGTGATTTTCATGCCGCGCCGTCACCTCATAGCCTGAGTCTCGAAAGTTGCTTTCACCACAAGTGGATCTGCTTGAGCTTGCAACTTTGTTCCACCTTCGTGTTGTCAACGACCTTCCTCTTGTGTTCGTTGCATCCAGTACGCTGCCTTCAGCTGCTGTTGATGGTGCTACTTGCTGTGATGCTACTACCATCATGTCTTGATGTCCTTGCTTATGAACAACTTGATGTTTTCGTGAGTAGGCAAGCTCATAGACACTTGATCAACTGCATCCCCAAGTGTGCTCTGAATGGTGTCTTCGACTCTATTCTCCTGGAAACCATGGTACCTGTGTTGCTGAGAGGCAGATGAACCCCTGCGATATCTGGAGACATGGCAACACTCAATGCAAGCAATCTGTCAGTCGAAAACCAAAATGAACTTGAGAACTGACTTGCAACATACTTGTGTGACTGATCATGAAGGTCGTGTAATTTCGGCTGGGAGCTTGGGAGACTGAGTGCCAAAACTGCGCAAGGCACAATTTGGGCTGCTGGGAGGCTGATTTACTGTTGGAACTACACAATGCATAGTCTAGTTTGGCTGTTGACTGTTGGAATTGCGCAATCTCAGCTGGCAATGGTTGCAGGCTCAGTGATTGCCTTGCGCAATTTTTTGGGCCAACAGTCACTGTCCCTCAGAATTGCGCAATGCAAGACTGGAGGACAGTCACTAGGCATAATGCACATTTCCTGAGAGGAAGACAGAGCCTTCCCTCTCAAGATTGCGGAACGCTGTCTTGGTGAGGCAGAGTCCGGGCCAAGGCTACCCAGACCTGTTAACAGGCAACTGAAAGCGAATGTGAATGTGAATGCATGGCGATACTGAGTGTAAGTGTAAGTGAATGATCGTGCATGCAAACAGTGAAAGAAAGTTTCAGAAAATGGAACAACATGCATGTGGGTGAGGCGAGTCTCCGAATTGGCAACCGTTCGTGAAAAACAGTTTCATGCATGTGACAACAGTGAGATGTTAACGAAAATTGAAACGGTGCTAGTACAAGCTAGTATGTATCAAAACAACAACAAACATTCATTGAAATCAAGCAGACAACATTCATACGAAGCGAAACACAAAAAGCGCCAGAAATGCAACACAAGACATGAGAAGCGGGCTTACCCCAAGACAGCTGAGCTGAATGTGGCGACGACTCCTAGATGCAATGTGGGATGCTAGAGCTGCAAGGTCGATGTGAGGAATGAGCTTTGCAGCATCCAGTTCATGAGTTTTGATAAAATCGAATATGTGACACGCATGCCACAAATCTAGGAAGAGCGACACTTGGTGGGAGTTTCTGAAATGATCCTTGCATGCAACCTCCAACTGCTGAATGTAGATGCTCGAATCAAGGGATGCCTTTGTATGCTGCCTTGGGAGAAGCAGCCCATGCATGCAAGTTAGTTTTGCTCGGTCCCGGAGGGAACTGGTCAACTCAGTTGCACATGCAATAGTCTGCTCAACTGCTGGGAGAAAATGCGCATTTTTGGAAGGGAGCTAGTCTGGTTGCCCAGAAGATTTGCATAATTTCTAGGCAGAGCAGTTGACTGTTGCCTAGGATTGCACCAATTCTGGGCTGAGCAGCCATGTTGGGAAGAATTGCGCAATTTTCTGGATGAAGCCTGACTGGCAAAATTCCGCAATTTTGGAGGCTAATAGGCTGCCAGACAGAATTGCGCAATTTCTAGAGGGAAGGCTGGTTGCCCTCCAGAATTGCACAATTTCTTGAGGGAGCTACTTAGCCTGCAACTGGAACAAGTCTGGAGGAACAACCTGTGAGGGGAATGGAACAAGCTTTGATGGACAGGCTGTCATTCTGCAAGAAAATCACTGAAGCTGGTGTACTTGACGAAGCAAGACATGTTGCTATGAAAGGTTGGTAGGGAGGTTCCAAAACGAAGCTAAGGCAAAATTTTGGAGGTTGGTTGTAGCCGCTACAACACTTGACGACACATTGGTAGAACTCCAGCTCTCTGAATGGACCTTGTTCGTGAAAGCCAAGTCTAACACCTCCAAAAGTATTGTTCAGTTCTCAGTTCGTCTTGGTTTCCACACTTGCTTGATTGTAATATGTAGCATCTGCCAAGCTCTTGGTCGATTGACACACATTCCAAGCCAAGTCAACACAGTTGTTTTGATTGGGGTTGAGGGGTATTTTGGTGCACAAGCGCTATAGTCGTTAGAGTCTTAGTTTCATCTTTGTTGTTGCTCCATTGCCAGCAAGCCTAGACAGTACCCCGATGGAGTCACATAGGAACACAAGCATGGTTCCACTGCTAGCGAGCTTGGTCAGTACCCTGGCGGAGTTACCTGCATCACCTCTCTACGCAGGAAGCCTTTCTCTTCTTTCGCCTTGTTCATTTTCATTTTTTTCAAACTTTTTTCACTTTTTCATTTTTTCATTTTTCATCTTCGTAACTATGCATAGCACTTATTCATTTCAGAGGCGGAAGATGGATCCTGACTTATTGAGAGCATAAGAGGTTGTTCTTGTAGAGAAGTAGTCTATTATGCCTTTGACGTGCCTATTAAAGTTTCCCCCCTCACCTTACTTTACTTGACTGGGCTGACAAGGGTTATCCCAAAAACAACCGACTAGAGTAGGTGATACTAGTTAGCTCGCAAGCATTGTGTTTTCACCAAGGTTTACTTCGAACAATACGTATTTTCCTTTGATGTATCATGGACTAAAGACAACAAGTTCTTACATAAGAGAGCGGGCAACAGATAACCAAATGTTGATAGTTGTACACGTCCTCTTGCACTCTACCCAACTTGTTGCAAGCAAACAGATTGAAAGCAAACACTACTCCTACTCCTAAGCTAATGGTGCATGGGCCATCTCATATGAAGTGATACTTCCAATGCAGCCACCAGTGCATTGGTTGACCCATGTTGGTGAAGGCATGGTTTGCGAAAAAGACAGCTGTGTGAACCAGCAAACAAGAAAGATGTAACAGTGAAGATAAACACACTCAGAGTTTAAAAGCGTCGACATAATGAAAATGAGTGAAAGCGCATGTCATGCATTTTGTGGAGCTGCCATGGTGCTGTGCTACACTACGTGCAGATGTTGAGTGTATGCATTCTCTTGACTGTGACATGCAAGCAAACGTGAGAGAGGTAGGCCACTTATGTTGTGCATGTGTGCTTGTTGTGTAAGATTCCTCCAATGGATGAGCAATGGGATCATGTAGTTCGAGTGGAGGAAGCGAAATCTGGGTGTTTGGTTGATCTTCAATGCAAAGCAAAGAGTGATGAGGAACCTTTGAGTGTTTCAACAATTTCCTGACTAGAAGCAATGTTTTAAAACTCTGACTCCAACTCGGAAACCATCAAGGGTCGACTCCGACTCCGACTCCTACTCGGTATCGACTTCGCCGGTTTGATTTCAATGACTTGGTCGTTGTAAAAAATACATTATTTTA
>APFE031455155.1:35425-85560 GCA_000404065.3 Pinus taeda
ATATATTCGCGTTTCCCCCTTTCCAAAATTTGGGGAGGTCGCGTTTCGTATCGATTCCTGTTTCGGAAACTCGTACCCGTTTCCTTGTTTCGTGCAACCTTGGGTCACACACTTTGGTTGGTAACATGTCCCAACCATCTTTTGCATTTTTCTTTTCTATATTTGTGATTGCATATGCTTTAATCTTTCTTTTAGCTGCATCAACCTATTAGAGCAAATTTTTGGGCCCTGACTCAAAGATGAGGATAAAGGGTGCTAGTGCTAATGACAATTGACAATCAAATTGAAGAATGGATGTGGATAATAAGGGAAACATGGAAGATGTCAGGTATGGATTACTAATTCTTCAATCAATGCCTCCTATTAGTGCCCCTTCTGAAGGAAAGACTTCAAGTGAGAGCAAACTAGCAAAGGATAACCTCCCAGGTGAGGCATGGCAACAAGGTTACAATCAAGAGCAGTTATTCATCTAGCTTGGCCTATGATCCATATTAGTATGCCCCAAAACTTTAAATGAAAGAATATGATTACAGAAATGGCTACTGTACCTTGTGATAAATGACTCACCTTCCTTCAAGAAGCATGCCAAAAAGAAGAGAGCATTGACCGAAACATAGGTGGAGAGCTTTGATGTAAAGCTATTAGTGGGCCATTATAGGGCTGCTGGCTGGCTGGCTGATCAATGGGGAGAAAAATTCTCCTGTGGGTTACCCACATTTGGTGGATAACAATTTCCTTGTTGTCGTTGAGTGTTAGTGCATTCAAATCGACTTTCAAGACATTGCGTCCAAGATGGACCTCATGGACAACATTATTAGACCTACAGTTCTCTATGGCTTAGAGTTTGGAGGCCTTGTCTACTTGAATCGAACTAGACCATGACAAAGAGATTTCAAATCCTCATGCTCCACTACATCATCAAATATAAGAGGATAGTTCTATAGGTTTTTCAAGAAAAGTTCAAGGCCCTTGTCATTAGGATTGGACTCATTTTTCTTGGTCTCCCTTCAACACCAAGTCCACTATGCTAACTCTTCAGCCAACAAAGATCTTTATCCTTACCTTGCTTACTGCTCTTTAGATGCCATAGCTACATCTAACACTTTAGGTCAAGCTTGTTGTTGGTTTGGTGAGGTAACTTGTCTACATCAATCGATTGGGATCTTGATGGGTCAACCCCCATCCCCTTTAGATTTTCTCTTAATGCCCTAGGTTGACTCTTACCAAGTAGGAGTTGAAAAAGGTTCTAAATCCTCTGATCAGTGATCTGTCATTAGTTTCTTCTCTTTGGCCTCAAATGTTAGGAGTGGGAGGATTGAGGGTGGTTTATCAATGCCCCTCAGGAAGGACATCATCCCCTACCCACTTAATGGAGGAGTTTTTCTTGGGTTCTTAGGATTCAGGAATACTTGCATATTTCTGCATCTTTTATCTGCTCTAACATTTTATTGTATTGAACTACAAAATCTTATGTAGTATACCATATTTTAGTTCCGCATTTACCTCGATGCTTTTATTCCACTATTGTGATTAGTAGTCCCTTTGACCTACTTGTGGTCATGTTGCTGGATATTAATAAAATTATCTTATATTATCTTTGACTTGGAGTGCATATTATTTTCATGCATTTGTTTCGAATTGTTCTCTCTCAAGTGCATGTTCTTTTCCATTCGTTTCCATTTTACTGTTGAGATTTAATGAAAGAAACAATTCCCACTCGAAATTTAATTTATAGTTTTTGCCCTATTCTCAGTTGCTTTCTGCATCAAGGGTAGCATAGTGTGCTAATTTTTTTCAAGTTTGCATGCAGATTTATACACATAAAACAAAAGACATAAACATCTTAGGGACACTCCCCTGTGGCTGGAAAAGCACCAGCCCAAATGGAGAGGCATCTAGCAGTGACAAGATTAAATTGCCTATAATTATTATGTGGACATGTTATCTTCTTAGTGCAGATTTGTGTGATAACAAGATAGATTGGCATTATTCTGCTGAGAGATAGTCTGAAAAGGAGGCGTGGTGTTCTGTAGAGTGGTTGTGGAAGCCAATAACTTTGCACTGTTATCAGCAGTGATTAAGTTAGGGTGTGATTCTTAGAGTGCTTAGCATACTGGTAGTTCTTTGCACACTGGAAATTTGTACATTCAAAGTCATTTTTCTGGATGGTCAAATTTCTCACTTATCCTTGTGCTCAGAATTCTGAAAGAGCCTTTGCCAATACACAGTCTTTCCATTTAGTTGACATAACGTCTATTGACCTCTTGTTCATTTTTGGACCTCTGGAATTTTCTCTCCCTTCATCTCTCACCTATTTATCTAATGAAAGTTGTTCAGATTTCTCATCAGAGTGTCCTGATGATGAGCCACACTTGCTGGATCGAAACCTCGACTCAAAAACATAATTTGATGGATCTGGAAGTTTCATATCAAAATTGTTTGACATCATTAGTTTGCCCATGCTCTATGCCCATTCATATTTTGTCCTCTACAGCCTTTTCTGTGTGTATTTAAGATTATTTAACTTTGTGCCTCATAAACTCTTTCTTCTAGACAGCTCATTATATGGACAGCTTCATTCTTTCATTGAAAAGCTATTGGTTTGGCCAAAGGCGTTTTTGGAGCTTCATGACATGTACATAAGCGGTTCTCTAAAGAGATCAATTATGACTCTTTTGCAGTCCCTGTTCTTTCAATTTCTTGTTTCCAATAATCTTCTTGTGGATGTGTGTTTTAACTGGCCTCTATTTATTGAAAGATTTATTTTCCTCCCATTTGGATGATTGGAACCTTGAAATGAAGAGTCAAGAACGTAAAAGACTTAGTTTGAACTTTGAACATTGTGCTACATGGGTTATCGTTTCCCCTTTGGAGCTCACGTTTTATTGTCAAATAGTCATAGCCTTTAAAAGTTGTTTATGATTGCCTATCTTCAGGGTTCTTGCTGATTTCGTTTGAAATTCATTTATGATTGGTGATGTTTGGGCTTCTTGCTGATTTCATTTGATGCCTAACGATGAATGTTGCCCTTACTGGTTATTTTGCAGCTTGACATACCAATGTTAGTAGCTGTTCAATGGCTTGCCCCTGTTATTCTCTGTATTACTGGTGAGTGATTCATTCTCTCTGTTATTGGTGAGGAATGAACATTAGGAACCACGAATATATAAAGTTCTCTTTTATTGAAGCACATTTCTTGCACTTGCTATAATTACTTTTTCCATTTTGTAGGGTTTATTTTGGGCTTGAGCTTCTGGCGTGTGCGGCAAAAGCGACGTAGAAGAGGGCGAAAAGGAACAGTGCGTTCCTCTATACTCGTGTAGTTCAATGAATTCAAAAATTGTGGGAAGTGTGAAAAAATTCTTATACACATTGATTGTTCACACAGCAAAAGGAAGTGCTGATGGCAATTCAATCATTGGCCACACAAAAGCAATAGATTTAGATGTATTGATCTATTATCTAATTATATTTTGTAAAAGCTGAGGAATTGAAATGGCAACTAGTGTGACAAGGATGGTCAGCTAGTGGTCTGCGGGAGTCACAGGTCCTAAGGGGCTGTTTGTGAGGACGGAAATATGGTAGCTTGTAACAGTTTATATATCTGTAAACATTGCTCGATGTAACTTGAAAGGAGACCAAGATGGTTCGTTCAGTTTTCCATAATGAGAACTGACACAAATTTCCAGTTTTAAGTTGGTCTAGTTGCAGTATAGCTCTCCTGTAGTTTCACTGTATGCAGCTGCTCTGGAGGCCTTGCTTAGTTGTAAGCCTGTATCATAGAGTGGAAGCATCTCGTCCATACTAAGAAATGGCAGTAAAGTAAGTTGGATGGACTATTCCGTTGATGCTTTCCATGTATTCTATTCCAATGTTGCCAATGGGCAACCCCAACCTTTGCTGGAAATAATTAATTGTAGTTGTTTCTTAAACTTGTGTCTTGGGAAGGTCTCTTAATTAGTTTACTGGATGGCATCATGCCTTCTGCGTATAATGGTTATTGTAAATTTTCTTGTAGTAAAAATGGAAAAGCATAATTGTTGTTCCTTTTAATTGTATTTTCCTTTCAGTTGTGCATAATAAATGTGTTCCCAATACATGAAATGCTAAATCTATGCATTATGTTCTCTTGAACACAACAATGTTGTCCATGCAAATGGTTTACAGGATGACTGAAGAAACATTGCTCTGAAAGCAAGTTGACCAAAATCAGCAACTACATGCCTGATGATGCTATCCTTTTTCAGAAATTTTTGACAAGCTGGTATATATGAATAGACAGGTATGCAATAATTTGATTGATAACTCAACTGAGGAACAATGTTGTTAAATTGACCTTACAAGTAAGGATTTTGTATTCTATTACAATTTACAAGTAAAGAACTGATGGAGGGAGATGCTACATAGAACAGTATGTATTGCACTTGTTATTTTCAACTAAATCAATGGGATTTAACTTTGGATGCTAACTTAATAGTGAACATGTTCTATAACTCTGTTATTTCTTTCTCAATACATGCCCTCTAGCCTGTAATAGTGGACAGTTTATTTGGAATATAAATGTGTGATAATTGCATGGCTCACATAGCAGTGTAGTAACTGATGCAGATTTAGTCACGCTGATTAGGTATCCTTGTGAGTTGGAATCTTGTGACTTTTCTAGGATTTTTTTCACTCGGTCATTTTGTTCTAGTGTCAAAAATTTTCAAGAGTGTTTTTTCTTTGTTTGGAATTAGCAAAATATCTATTTTGTCCACCCATTGGTTGAATGGTAAGGTGGGGGCAGACAGGGTTTCAAATTTTGTGGCAGCTCTTGCCCACTGATCTGAATATGTTTTTCTATTGTATTGGTGCCTAAGGGTGCCAAACTCCTATGTTAAATAAATCTTCAAAAACGAAACAATGCTATCAATTTTTGTTAGTCTCAATATACTCTTACAGCTACAGGATTATCTTCAGCTGAGAATACCTTTGGTTTGCAGTTTTGTTAAATAATTTCCTAGGAGATATAGACAGGTTCTAAGGTTTTGATTTGCAACTTGGTTAAATAATATCTTAGGATATATTCAGTGCACTACTTGGGACTAGGGAACATAAGTTATAAATTTTGTCTAACAAATTTGGCAGATTATTAATAAAAACGAGCTCTTTTGTACACAATGTTAATAGTGTTTGCTATTAACATTAATTTCATTTTATAGAGGGACTTGGAACAGGTGACCATTGTAATTGCTTTGGCCCAAGTCCCCTAAGTAGTGATCAATGACCTGCCAATTGTCAATTGGGGGATTGTAACTTTCAGTGAATCTAAGGTCCTCTTGTATTGGAATTAATGACATTGCTGAAAAAACTCCAGTTAGTGTGAAGAGATGCTAGCTCTTGGACGCAAACTTGAGACCTCCAAGAGCCCCATGGGAGGGTTGTTCTTCCATTCACATGAGGAGGATTTTGAGTTTGATATTCGAGTGCATGAACTCATCTGTGAAGCTTCTCACTAGTGTAGCATGGTCTTTCTCGTAATTGTTTATATCTTTATGTTGTTGATCAAACTATTTCATTTTCATTTAAAAAGTGTTGTATTTTGCTTATTTTGAAGCCTTATTGTGTAACCTTGAATATTATTTTTGTAAGGAATATGCAAAACACTCTTTGTAAAGGTTTCTACTTTTCATATGGAATTGTTAGAAGTTGTTGTATCTTTGAAGTCAGTTCTAGGCTCGAGAACTGTGCTAAAACATCTACACAAGGGCTTTAATTTAATTGGGTGACCAGTGCATCAAATCACTAACAATTGTATAATCGAAAAACCCCTAAGAATTATAAAGTACTGATTTTCATTCCTAACAACATACAATTCTTCATTTGATTTTGAAAGGGGGAAAAAAGAAGATATATGATAATTAAACATTTATACTGAATACTTAGTCAACCAGATATAGTAGATGCGTGTAGAAAAATTCTACAACTAAACACATATATTCAAGAGATGACAAAATATCTTTATGTTGTTGATCAAACTATTTCAATTTCATTTAAAAAGTGTTGTATTTTGCTTATTTTGAAGCCTTATTGTGTAACCTTGAATATTATTTTTGTAAGGAATATGCAAAACACTCTGTAAAGGTTTCTATTTTTCATATGGAATTGTTAGAAGTTGTTGTATCTTTGAAGTCAGTTCTAGGCTCGAGAATTGTGCTAAAACATCTAAGCAAGGGCTTTAATTTAATTGGATGACTAGTGCATCAAATCACTAACACTTGTATAATCCAAAAACCCCTAAGAATTATAAAGGACTAATTTTCATTCCTAACAATGTACAATTCTTCATTTGATTTTGAAAGGGGAAAAAGAGAAGATATATGATAATTAAACATTCATATTGAATACCTAATCAACTAGATATAGTAGATGCGTGTATAAAAATTCTATATCTAAACACATATATTCAAGAGATGATAGAAGACATGTATATGATGCAGAGAACAATGTGAACTTTGAACGAAAACTATAAACTCAAAACGGGAACTCTGGTAAAAACCCCCAAAAAAACATGAAAAACAGTGCTAAAAATGAAGTGTGTATATTGGAGCGATAGTTTTTTTTTGGGGTCAATTTTCAACATTTTAAAAAAATGACAGTAAAACTGATTTTTTGTGTGTGCAAAAAGCAACTGTTTTTGAGGAAAAACACACTAGTGTTTTTGGTAGAATAACATTTTCCTTTCCTAGGTATAATTTCAATATTTTTTTAGTAATTACGATAAAGATAAAATAATGTGATCTAAAACACATCAAAATTCTATCAGTTTTAATTTATGTTGTTAAACATATAATAACATAACACTAAAGATCGCTAAAATTCTAATTGTTTTCAACCATAACATTAAAGATACAAAAAAAAGAGAAAATTTTCAACCATAAAATTAAAAAACCACGACATTATGAACAAATTATATGACTAAATTAATCAAAATATCATTACTTGTAAATTGAATGAAACACACATTATATCTCTAAGTTATTGTTGCATTGTAGATATTTTAAACAATAACAATCATCATAATTAAAAAATATAACCCAACAAACATAAAAATAACTTCATTTAACATCATATAGAAATAAAAAATTTTATTTCAAGATAAGATGTAAACATCAGTTATATAAATTGTCTTAGACAATTATTCAAAAGCACTCATATTTTTTTGCACATTATCAGAATTCACATCTTCAGATGAATGACTAGATGCATATGAAGATGTTTCATATTCTTCTCTTTCATCAACTAGTGTCTCATCCAAGTCCACATGCATGCCCACCATTTCAGGTTTCAAAATTTTTCTAGATCTACAACTGGTTTTAGCAGACTCTCATCTCAACAATGTTCCTTATGGTAACAACCTCTTCAAAATCTGAGCGAAGAGTTCTTCTCTTTGTTAAATTGAAGTAAAAAACAAGTATGTCAACATCCCCCAATTTTAAGAAGTATGTGCGAGAATGATTTATATTTGTACCATTTTTTTCTCTTTCTGCTAATTTTTTTTTTATCAACTACCATTTATGGCTTATACACACCATTGAATGGCTGTGTATTTGTGGCATAACAATGTACTTCAACACCTGCAACATCTTCATTTTTTGTAATGAGCTTTATAACCTTAACAACCCAAAATAGATAGCCATTGGGATCTCCATCTGCTAGGCACTGCGATCATGCAACCTTCTTAATATCCTATACTGAACCCCTATAAAGGTCTTCCATGGTTTCATGTTGTCCACGAGATCTTCTGAAAGCAATATACATATCCCTGTGAAAAATTAGTAATACTTTGAGACTGTTGCTGTTCAATAATGTTTCTTTTCTCATGTTCATTTGACACATTTTGTGGCCAAATAAATGGATTTTTCAAAGGTACATCTTCATTTGTTGTTCTTGAAATGATATCACTTTGATTATTGAAAAAATACTCCCACCAAACTGAATCAACAATATTAAAGTACTCATTTGTATATCTAATACATTTTTTTTTATTTCTTCTAGGCAATTAGAATAATTTATATCTCTATTCTGCTTGCGTGCATTATGAACTTCAGCAATTGATTGTAATAACAATATATTTGATGCAAATATTAGATGATTTGGAATGAATTTCAAAAATGTCAAACCTGATAATAGTGCCCATTCTGAAGTAATTGAATATTTCTTGCCCCAATATTAGTGTTTTCACATCAATTTTTTTGATACAAAATTGATGTTGGAAACTAATATCATTAAGTTGTTCAATGCATTTATCCTCACCATGCAATCCCAGAATAAACTTTCGCATGTCAACAGTTTCTTCCAACATATCAAAAGTAGGCTATGACATGTATGATTTCTTAATACATTCAATTAATGATGACAAGCTCCCAACTTCCTTCCTCTTCAGTGTGACTGAAAAATGACTGAACATATGATCAATATGGTCATGAGTGTGCCCAACAAAAAAGAAAACAACTTTTACCTTCTGAAAAATTCTTAATTCAACAAACATGTTTAGATATCCAAAAACAATTTGATTTTTGTTTTCACGACAAGTGTTGTCCAATTGTAGATAAAAAACTTCAGGAAGATTACTAGACCAATGAGAAAGCACATTATGAGTTATGATTATTGTCAGATTCGCACCATTATGAATATTTGGAGCTGTGAAGTATACCCTTGGCAACATTTTCCTATTGAAGACCACACAACCGACCAAGTTATATTGAATAAAATTTTCTTCTTGTAAATTTTTGGGTGTGCGAACAAAATGTGGTAGAATTGTTTTCTTCTTGTCCATGCCATCAATTATTAAGCCCAAATATTTATTTGGATTATCATAACACTTCTTTCGATGCTTGCACAACTTTTTCCTTTCACTTGTTTGTTGTTCGCGATGCTCTTGAAGTGCTTTGACAATGAAATTTACACAACATAAAAGCAAGTCATTAAGAAATGCGTTTTCATAGTTGATGATTATACATTAAAAGTTGAAGTTATGAATGCTTACATCTTTCTGACCCTTCACATTTATCCCTTTCTGATTTCAGAGAAACACATGTTCTGCAAATCCCCATCTTTGTCTTCTTAGGAATACGAACATTGTTGAATCTTTGTTCTGTATTTTCACAAAATATTGATATGTAATAAATCGACCATGTCCCTTAGCACTTTCTGCATATTCTTTGTATAAGTTGTAGATTTCTTGTCTTGAGAAGTTATTTGGAATATGTATTGTCTCTCTATTTGGCATACATTCTCCATGCTTTAAAAACAATTTTTTTTATCCATGACATTGTAGTATTTGATAATGGCCCAAATTGTCGTTTATGATGTACTTCTCATTAAAATGTGGGATCATTTTCCAAATTTTCTTGCATTCTCGACAAATGAAAATTACCCATTTAAGGAAATGTTTTGAAAGCCTTTCTACAGATAAATAAAGACCCAATATGATAATCAAAACCTGACAATATAGATTGCATGCACCCCACTAAATATGAATTTTGCATGCTTTTATTCATTGACAAATATCTTTTCATTTTCTCTAATGCAAACTTGAAATCCATATGTTTCAAACAATCTTTTTGACAACATTCACTTGAAATGAGAGCGCTGATAGAACATTTCTTTTCACCATATATTTTGCTCTACCCTTTGTATAACTAGAACATCTTGGATTGATACGAAAATGTCTACTTGTACTCCTGGATACAATATTTCCTGGCAACATCTCCATCATTGGATCATCTTTTGTATAAGCATTTTCATCATCATTATGAGAAATGTTATCCTCACTATGATCATCTATGCTTTTGAAGTACTAACTTGGAGGATATTATTCATCTTTCCTTTCTTTAGTGCTACCCTCATAGTCCTTGGAATTAGGACTAAACGGAAAATTTGACTTGATGTGTATTGGAATTTCTTCATCATGTGCATTGTCAGTGCTGCTCTCATAGTCCATAGCATTAGGACTACGTCGAAAATGTGACTCTTTATTCATTGAAAATTCTTCATCCTGCCCTTCGTCACTGCTGCTCTCATAGTCTTTAGGATTATGATTAAGTGCTTCATTCTGTCTTTCGTCACTATTGCTCTCATAGTCCTTATGATTAGGACTAGGTGGAAAATGTGACTCTCACTTTATTGTAAATTCTTCATCCTAGCTTTCATCATTGCTGCTCTCATAGTCCATGGGATTAGGACTAAGTGGAATCCGCGACTTCTTATTTATTTGAAAATCTTCATCATGCTCTTCATCATTGCTACTCTCATAGTCCATAGGATTAGAACTAAGTGGACACCATGACACTCTATTCATTTGAAATGATTCATCATGTTCTTCATCACTATTGCTCTCATAGTCCATAGGATTAGGACTAAGTGGACACTGTGACACTATTCATTTGAAATTCTTCATCATGTTTTTCATCATTACCGCTCTCATAGTCCATAGGATTAGGACTAAGTGGACACTGTGACACTCTATTCATTTGAAATTCTTCATCATGCTTTTCATCATTGCCGCTCTCATAGTCCATAGGATTATGACTAAGTGGACACCAGGACACTCTATTCATTTGAAATTCTTCATCATGCTCTTCATCATTGCTGCTCTCATAGTCCATAGGATTAGGACTACGTGGAAACCACAATTTTTTATTTATTTGAAAATCTTCATCATGCTCTTCATCACTGTTGCTCTCATAGTCCATAGGATTATGACTAAATGGAAACCGTGACTCTTTATTTATTTGAAATTATTCATCCTGTCTTTTATCAGTGCTACTCTCATAATTCTTAGGATTGGTACTAAGTGGAATATTTGATTCTCTATTCATAGTGGAAGAATTTCTGTTATATTTATCAATATGAATAGAGTTGTTACACGACGAAGATGTTGATGATTCACAAAACGAAACTTCACTATCAGAAAAATCCATTTCTTTCAAATAGAAGAGGTTGAATGATACAAATTCACTCTCTCCTAATGATAATATATAGCTTAAAGAATGAAAAATTCCCTCCAAAAATTTTCAGCAAATTCTTTTCGTCCAAAAATTTCATTTCATGTATTTTCCTCCATAATTTTCTTCTACAATTTATTGAAAAATTTTAACTAAAATTTTCTTATGAAATAAATCTTTTAAACTAAATCTTTAAATTAAAATTTTAAACTAAATATTTAGCCTAAATTATTTTTTATTTATACTATGTAACATTTACTACACAATTGAATTTTATTTTTTTTTTTTTTATTTTAAAACAAATTAATTCCTCAATTCACTGTGCGGTAAAAACAATTCCTGTAATGTTTTGTTTTATCATAGTTACCTATATCGCCATAACAAAATTTACATGTTAAATTTTTTATAAAAACAAATTAGTCCTACATTAATTGTGCAATAAAACAATTCTGTAATTTACGCTATAACATAAATTTCATTATCGTTATTTCTCACATCACATCAAGGTTCGTTAAAAGACTTGGAGCGAATTTGTGGAGAAACTACATTACTATCAACAACATATTCAACAGAAGATTATCGCATTTGGAAGGTTAGTTTCCCTTTTGCTGTGTGCAAGTTTTACAATTCAATAGCTTTAATGATTTTATTTTATTTTATTTTTTTTGCCATGCGCAAGTTTTAAAATTCAATAGGTTTAATAAATTTTTTTTTAGAAATTAAAAACTTAGATGAACCAGATTTACCCACTACGTCCACAGTGGGCGTGGTGGGCCCGATTGTGCTCGTCGACGACCCAATAGGTCCATGCAGAAGGTGTAGGGGGCCGATTCGGCTCGCCGAGGTGGGGCGGCCGGCTGGGCGCTTGGCATCAATCCCCCCGTCACACCCCGACGACCCATTGGCACACAATCGGCCCGCCATCCCTAGCGGGTCGGGAGAGGGCTGCACGGTTGGGGCTGCCGGGGTGGGGCGGGAGAGCGCTGCATTTTTTAATTTTTAATTTTTATTTTTTAAATGATTATGTTTTAAAAATTATTTATTATTTATCGTTTTGTTTGTTAATTTAAGCTATTATTTTTTTGTAATTCACTGATTTATGTGTATTTTTTTTGCAGGAAAATGGCATAAAAGAAGATTTTTGTGAATCTCTCTGGAAACACTACTAAAATTAAAATTGGATCCTCAAAACGTCACTTTTGAACGAACCAAACCTGAGCTGATAACTACAAATCGATCAAGTGCCTCAAACGATAAGAAGACGATTTCATACTGGAAGAAATCAAAAGAAGTGAAGCTTCCAAAAAATGTATGGTATGTGAAAGAAAGAGAAGACGAATATGTGCAAATATATTTATATGTTGATATCCTTAATGATAGTGGAATTTATGAGGTGTTAGGAAAGGTCATAGACATGTGTTTGATACTGGACACTGAAGTTGTTTATATACTTATAAAACCGCCCAAGTTACATGAAAAGATTAAATATCAGTTATCATTGTCGTTGTATGACACGAGAGACGTATCTACAAAGTTCTCTAAACAAACCGTAAATGAGATTGCACAAGACATAGTAAGTATTGTTATTTATATTTGTGTTTTGCGTTATTGTAACTGTTTCATTATATTTTTATAACTTAGTTTTTATTGACGTATGATATTTTGTTTGGCAGAATTTTATTGAAAAATTTTCAATTATGTTGGGAAGCATTCATTTCATAGAGAAATATACTATGAATGTTGTCAACAGTTTCTACTCAAGGTCAGAAAAAGATATGACAAACAAGTAAAAAGTAGTAATTCATGATGCTACAAAACTACATCCAAGGGATCAGAAAAAAAATGCCTCTAGTGGATAAATCTAGTAAAGGTAGACATGTTACTTTTGAAGATGAGGAAATTGAAATTGAAGCTGAAGAATATGTTGTCGTTACTAAGGATGACATTAGAACTGATGTTAGAAAGGAGAAGAGCCATAAAAGATGTCTCTGTTCTAGTTAATGATGAGAATGTTAGGAGGAAGAAAATTAAAGTTGAACATTTTCAAGTAATCATTACCAACAGTGAATATCCTAGTGAAAATTCAAAAGAAAGCAGATAAATCATTACATCAAGAGCTGATTTAGAGGATGGCATTATTAAAACAAAACAAAATTCCATTCGATAGAACTTGACAAAGAGAAACTTAATTGAGGTTGGTCGTACATTTCAACTTAAGTGAGACAAATCTATAAGGCAAGTGAATGACAATGTAAATATCAAATCAGAAAGCCACACCACCAGCATGTTCACAACTTGAAGACATTGATGAGATACAATCCATATGCTCATGTGGTTAATTATGTGCTTCTTGTTGATCCAGTTTAAGTTCCCAACAAAGAAGAATTTGATAAGTCAAAATGTTTTGAATACAATTATTATGTGCTTGGGGAGAACCATTCTGTAGAAGCTCAAAGACAATTGATGGAGGAATATCCCAATAATCCACACTTTGAAACAATGAAATGTATAATTTATGCTGGTTTATTAGATACATAAGCAAAGTTATTAGCATGGGATCATAATTCAGATAATGAATATAGGATGTCTATGACTTTCATCCAAAGAGTTACATTTATTTACAGTGAATTTGAAGAAAAATGCAGCGGGGATAAGATACATGTTACTGTAGATTTCTGAAAAGAATGTTGTATGGAAATATGCTATCAAATTGAGGAGAAAATCAATTCAAAAGGTGGCATGGTAAATACTCATATATTCAGAGGTATTGATAACATTTTCCAGTTGGTATTTAGAACTGGAGAGATATGGGAATTGATTAATGAAATTTTTAGCATGCGGGAGAACATTGGCATTAAAAACTAGAAGGTCAAAAGGTCTAAACCATTGATATGTAGCAACAATAAATCAGGTCCTGAAATGAATCAACTTCCAGAAGATATGACTATCACACTTTGGAGAGCATTGCAAAGAGTGAAGGATGAAAAACTTGTCAAAGCAATATTATCTTGTGTGAGGTCAGGGGAATTATCATTGGAGGAAATGTCTTAGGAATTTCAAAAGTAAGTTTGTTGAATTATTTTTACTTATTTCTAGATTATAATCTTCTTTTAAATATACCATATTGTTCTTGGTATTATTTGTTATATATATCATTATATTAATTTTTTTTACTTTATTTATTCAATCACAACGTTTACATGAAAATACAATAACAAACAGTGAAATTGATGAATGAAGATAGTTGGGATGATGTTGTACACAACTATCCAGATTCAAGTTCTACATCAATATTAAAAGATTTTTATCTTGCATTTAAAAATGTATGTTGATTTATACATTCATTTAGTCATCTGTATACTATTTTTATTTTATAACTTATACATATATTTGTTTATTTGATTAAAGATGAAGAAAGATGCAAATGGAGCACTAGATAGTTTCAGAACCTTTATTGAAAAATTAAGATCAAATTTTCCTAACCGTGAAAATCAACCATTTATAAATGATTGTGAGTTCATCCATATTGATAGTTGGGCAAAAGACGATAGCTATATGTTTATGATTTTTAATCAGGTAGATGGAAAGAGTCATTGCCTATTACTGGTTTATGATGTTGTTGTGAAAAAGCTAACATATGAAGACAAAGAAGCAAAAAGAGAGATAGTTAACATTTATCAAAAGCCAGAGTCATTGATTAACTATCTTATAGACATATGTTCAAATGAAGGAGTTTGGATTTTGGATTTATTTTCTAGCTCAGATAAGTTTT
Organism: Pinus taeda; assembly: GCA_000404065.3. NCBI lineage: Eukaryota > Viridiplantae > Streptophyta > Pinopsida > Pinales > Pinaceae > Pinus > Pinus taeda. The sequence goes on from APFE031455155.1 coordinate 50,186, forward strand.
ATTATATAGAATTGAATTTCAATATCTTCTTTATTAATTTATATGTCATTATATTAATTTACTTCATTATTTCTTTTGTGCTTGATAATTAGGTACAACATTAGCATGTTGCCTATAAAAAGGAAGAAGTTGCATTGCCATTGAAAAAGATTTAGTACAATCTAAATTTATTCACCAAAGAATTAATACTTTTCAATTTTTTCGAGATGAAATGTAAGAAATTGGGTTGAAGAAAGGGGATTATAGTGAATCACATGTAACAAAAAAGGCAACGGAATCTCAACCACCATTACATGGAATGATTGGAAATACATACATTGAGAGTTTCACAAATATCAAAGATCCATTAGAAGAAGAAAATGAAGAAAATGAAACAGAAAATATTGTGGAAGAAGACAATAATGAAACTTTAGAGGATGAAGAGTTTGTATTACGTAATATTGTTGATTAAATTTAAGTTATGCTTGGAAATCAAGCTCATTTTTTGTAATTATTAATTAGTTATACTTGTAATGTTTTGACTTTGACATTTTATGAGAAGAATAAACATTTGATTAATGTTGTTATGTGTTCAGTATTTGTATTATGTGATTTTCGCTTTAATTTTTATGTGAATCATTATTTTTTGAAAAAAACAATGATTATTATTATTTTTTTGACATGAAATTCATAAAAAAAACTATTGTTTAACCATTTTTTGTTAAAATTTTCCTATAAGAATTGTGATTTTGACATTTCATTTTTAGCAATTTTTTTTAATCAAAATGTGTAATTTTTTAGTTATATTTATGTTGAAAATGGTTATTTTTATGTCAATTGTTAAAAATTATTGTTTTTTAGAGCCAATTATTTGATGTGCATTGAAAAATTAATTAACGATATATAAATATGTAGAATACGGAAACTTTAAAATATCGACCTTTTTCTTTATCTATGCAAAAAAATAAAAACCTCGCTACAAAAAAGAAGAAGATAAAAACAAGAAAATATGAAGAAGAAGACCACTTCAAAAATTATTAAATCTAGAAAATAATTATTCACATTTAATATATTAGAAAGTTTAAAGTAAAAAAATAGGTCTTTTAAAAAACAAGCCTAATGCAAAATCAACACTTTTTAAAATCAGTGTGCAAATCACTAACATTCTAAAAACTAATGTACATGAAAAATTTGAAGTGTCAAAAACTATGCTAAAAAAAATATGTGTATTCTACATCACAACTTTTCAAAATCGGGTCATTTTTTTGCTACCTCTACGAAACGGGTAATCGTATCAGTTCCCATTTCAAAGTTTACAATGTTAGAGGTACTAATTTAAACATATTGTTCAATCAACTAATCTCCATAATGATAATAACTTTGTAGTGGGTTGTCAGGGAAGTTAATATTTAACTTACCCTAACTCCTATGTTACCTTGAACATATGATGAAAAACAAAGATGAATATATCATAAGAACTTGCATGAACACAAGTGTGTTAACGCTGAAGTCATAATCCTTCGATTATCTTCAAAAACTTTCAGAAACGTACAATGATGTATCTCGGCTATCACAAGGGTTCAACCCTTCTTACTTTGAATTACAAAGTATTTATAGAGTGTAATTCAAAAATATTTAATCTAATACAATCATTTACATAATAAAGTTTTATCCAAAATAATTTAGATATATTAAACTATTACAGTATAAAAATATTTTTTCTGAAACTTATTTGCATATTCAACGCTCTATTTGAGTGTGTTGTTTGTAGCTGTTGTATGGAAACTTGTTTATTATCTTTGTAATCCTTTTGCTGCAGTGATACCTGAAATTATGTATTTAGTTCCTGATTTTATCTGCTCTTTCCCTAAAATGTTGCTGTCGGTTTTATTCAATAAGCTTGATTAACTTGTCTCATCTTTCATCATCTAGAATTGAGAATTTAACCACTCTCTTGTAGGCTTCATCCACCTTTGTGTACTTTTCAAAGGTTGGTCTGGTAATAAATACATGTTGAATTTCATGCTAGATGAATAAATCATATTCCAGACCTTCTAGAAAAGCTTTACCACTTATGACTCCCTTTACCTTGGCAAACTTTGACCTATCTGCTACTATGTCATATAATTTATGCTGGTCATTTTCTAGTGGAATCAATTGGCCACTAGAATCTCTCAGAGAAAGTCCTTTTGCTGTAGGATGGAAAAATTCATGTGAAATTTCTTAATATGAGTTTCTAAGTTTTGACATTTATTTTCTAATTGGCACATCAAGTTTCTTTTAATTAATGTTTTTGACTTCTAGGACTGTACTAGGCCTATCTTCAATTTCAAAGTCTTCTAATTCATATTTAGTCTTTGAATTCAACACCTTGATAATATTTGTTGCCTCCCCTAACTTATGATCCAAGTCTTCTTTGATTTCTGCTATGGCTGCTTTTACTTTTCGTACCAATTCTTGTTCAAAGATTATCTCAGTAGATGTCTAGAGCTTTGAAATTGTTGAATTGATGTCAACCCGAATCTTTTCCTTTGCCTCAAATAATGTTTGTGATGTGATTGATTCATTTGAATATTTTTGAAGTTGTTTGGTAAGCTTGAAATTTTTCTATATTTTAGCGATGTATGCATTATTTGATTTGATTTTTTTCTCTTCCACCCTCTGCAGTGCTGCTTTCAACTTTTCTATCTCCACATTTCTTAGGGATAATTCTCCCATGGCCTTTGATAGTATTTCAATGGCTTCCTCACTGATTGACTCTGTCCGTATTGTAGAAGTCCCTGCGCTTGTCCGCCGTTCTTTTCCTTTTAATAATCTTTCCATATCAGTGTCCATTTTCTGTATTTGAATATTCTGCTCCACAATCATCTTCAACATGTTCTCTTTTTCCTGATCTAATTTCCCTACTTCTTTAGTTTGTGGATGCTTTGTTGTAGGTAGTTTCAATTGTTTTCTGAGTGCTTGGACGTCTAAATTATTGTTTTTGATTATTTCTTCAACAACATTGACATCATTAGGATCTAATCCTAAATTTATTACCAGATGTTCCAACCTTTTTATTATGGTATCCTTGGCTAAGAAATACATTCTTTTTTGCTTGAGACGAGAATGAATATTATTTAAAGAAGCCTGCAATTTTGATGTTTCCATAGCTGAGATTGTTAGGGAGTAATAAATCATCTCACCTGTTGGTGCAGGGTAAGACCTGCACATACCCACAGTATGCATAAATATTCATCCACACTTCTGTCCCGGGTGTTTGACTCTTCAAAGGAGTCAAAATTTCAATCTCATAAATGTCAAATGGTTAAGGCCCTTTTATCTTGGTCCCTTTATATCGGAACCCAATCACCCCACCAAAACCTCCTATCGGGACTGCTAAACAGGCCTCAAGCCTTCACTTATGACTTTATTAAAGTCTTCCTTTATATCCTTCTCATCGGGAATTAGAAACTCTTCAGAACCTTTATATCAATCATAGTTCATATATAGAGAACCGTTCCCCTTTTAAACATTGGTTACGTATGGTTTAACATACGAAAACCCTTATCATGCTCTTTCCCCTTATAAATCTTTTTCAAAGGAATTAACTACAAACCATACCTCTTTCGCCTTCTGTACGACTTTTGCATAGACTCCAATGCATTCTTATCGCAATCGGCTATCGCTCCACCATGGGTCACGTTACACATGACCTCATCATCCCTCTGACTTCCGATATGCAACTATCAGAGTCGATAACATAAAATTTAAGCCTTAAATGGCTTGCACCACCACTTATCACATATACAGGAAATACGAGAATACAAAGGAAATCCCGCTCCGAAACACAAAAGCGGATTTCAAATGTTATATATCTGCATCCATATATATCGTCAGGTTCGCCTATCAATTGGTCCTTTGTATTATCGCAAGCCTCTTTCGGACGCTAATTCCCGATCTCCTGACATGCGATAATTCTAATCGCTGATTGCCAATTATCGTTGTCGGTGATATCACAACGTCGCAAATCACTCTATTCAAAGACCCATTCCAGTCCTCGTCCCAATGGTTTTCACTGATATGATAAGATCTGGGCCGTTGATCCCACAGATCTAATGACTCTTGAGCGATTAACACTTCACTTCTCTGCTCATGCCTTTACTTAGTTTTTACACCATTTCCAATGGTTTCTGTGGTTCTTTTTTGTTCTTCAGAGGTTCTTCCTCCTTCGCTGTTTTGCTGCGACTCTTCCTCTTGGCTTCACTTCGCATGCTCCTCTAATAGCTGTCACTTCAAAGCAATTCTTGATCCTTCAAGTGGATCAATACGATTTCTCCAAATCATTTTTCTTCTCTACACGTCCTTCAAACTCTGCCTTCTGTTTCCACTGCTCTGCTTCCTCTGAGCTGGGCTCCTTAGCGAATTCTCAACTTCACCAATGGATTCTAAGAACCCTTATGATTTCTATGAATCATTCTCTCCTCCACGCATTTATGCTTAACTCTGTCTGCAATCTCCTGTTACAGAACCTACAAATTCACATAAAATCCAACACTCGAAATACGCATTCCACTCAGAATTGAGATGATTATATTAACAATATAAACAATGGTCACAGAATGAGGTCTCTATGCCTCACATACAAGTCTGTTCTTCAATATTGTGGCCTCTTTTTCAACTCTTCCCGTAGGCTTACATATATTCTATCTGTCTTGCTATCTATTAATTAAACACACAGGTTCACTATTTATAAGAATACATTGGATCAGATCACTGAAGGGATCTGACCAATCCTTTCCTTGAATCACTCAACTGAAGCCCTAAAGCTCGCTACAGAATACATATGTGGTAGATTATAATTAATAAGTCTTCGAGAGACTTATCCATTCCATCTTTTTCTTCGTTTTAAAACAGAAAAGTCCCCTTATTCAGCGTGATGGTCCATGTTCTCTCTTTGCTCCGCTTTGGACTCTTCATTCAATTAAGAGTGCCAGATGCTCCTGCATCAGACTCCCAAAGTAGAAAATATTCATGATCTCCTGATCATGTGTCTTCTGGTCTTGGTATTCCTGGATCCCAAAATTTGTTCTGTAACTGTCCACATGCTTTGTTCCCTTGTTGCTATTGTACTTCTGCTGTCTTTTGCTCCATCTTCTTCTTTTTGTCAATTAGGTTCAAGTTCTGATTGATCTTGCTTCCTGCTGCTACCATTTTCCTCCATTTGAACTGCTGCATCATCAGCTCCCACATTTCTTCAATCTCTGTCTCCAGTACATCTTTGAACTGGTCCATTTTCTGCTTTGTATTTCTGCCTCTTTCTTTTTGTTTCAGTTTGTTGCTATCCACTAGTTCTTCAATCTGCTGCTGGTTTTCTTTACTTCAACTTTTGCCTTGGTTGCTTTGCTGGCTTCTATTTTGCTTTCTCCAACTTTTGGTTTGCTTGTTTTGCTTGCTTCAATGTTTGCTGTGACTCTTATGCTGACTGCCTCCCTATCATCCTTACCCTCTTTCATGATTGAATCATGATTGTTCAACACTTTCTCCAGTAAATTAACTTCTCTATTCCATGGATTGAGTTCTTCCATAGATTTCTCTTCTTTCACTTTTATTTGGCTGTTCACTTGTGCCAAATATCCTCCAACAATTGCACCAAAACCTGAATTCACCAAACACTTGTTAAAATTAAAAACACAAGGCTGCTGTGCCTTGTTTTCTTTTGGAAACAATTCAGTTCGCTGCACTGTTTCTTTCTCCTCTGTGAGCACATCAGTATGCTGATTTAAATCTCAAAAGAATTCTTGAGACTGTCCATTAGTCTCTCTTCCACACCATCTGTCCTAATAATGCCTTCTTGCTCTTGTCCACTGTAGTGAACTCCTTTTTTTGCAATCATACTGTCATACTCTGAATTCTCCAGCAAATATTCCAGTAATGCAATTTCTCTGTGACACTTTGCCAATATTTCATCATCACTTATGTTTCCTGCATTTACACACAAATTATTTGTTTGGGAATCACAAGGTTCGATAATCTCAACTATTGCTTCACATATCAACTCTTCAGACTGAACTTCATTTCCTTCTTCCACAAGAACTTGTTCCTGTGTTGTCACATCTTCACACATCCATGCATTGTTAAGTTCCTTCTGCTGCAATAAATCATTGTTTCTCTCATTTAAGAGACATTCTTCATCCTCCTTTATTTTAGAGTTTTTATATTCTAAAAGATACTTCTCCATACTTCTAACAGCTTCTAAAGATTGCTTATCCTCTGCAAAACATTCTTTTGTTAATGTTCTTTCCCCCTTTGTTAAGTCTTTCCCATAGAATTCCTCTTCCTTAACATCTTTTAGTATATGTTCTTCTTCTTCACTGATTGTCTCAACAACTTTCATGGCTATTTCCACTGTGCCTATCATCATGGTGAATTGATGATCTTTTACTATGTTTTCAGTTAACATAGTTTCTTCTTCTTCAGTAATTTTGCCTTGCTGTCCCTCTGTAACTCTTCTCCCAGAGTTATCCTTGTCTCACCATCTGCATTAACATTCTCCTGCATTTGGTTTTCATCAATAACATTAATCAAACTCATTTTATTCCCTTTATGAGACAATATTCCTTCATTCTTCATCAGAATAAGATCCTGATTCCTCATCTCCATGATAGCTTCTATAGACTCATCCATAGACCTTTTCTTCTGTATGTAGTCAAATTCCTTCTCTCCTGGAAAGTTTTCTCAGTCACATTTTGCTTCTAGAACTTCATTTCCTCTGAGGATATCTTCAAATGGCTTCTTTTATCTTGCAATATGTGCCATCATATACAAACTATCAGTTTTAAAAATATAAGACCCTGTGGTCTCACTTGATGGTTCAACCATCATATCTCCTTGCTGTTCTAAATCATTCATATGATTCAGAAATTATTTGATAGTCTATTCTTCAATCTCCTCAAGCTCTTCACTTGGTTTCTTAACATCTTTCTCCAGCTGTATATGAGATCTATCTATCTCATCTTTTTCCAGAACAAAATTTAGATTCTGTTGGTCTTCTTCCTCCTTTATGACAATATCATCCAATTGTCCTTCTTTACATGTTTCACATGCATACATACACAAATTGTCAATTTTAAACCCATGTGACCCTTTGGCCTCACTTGAAGTTTCAGTCTTCAAGTCTTCATCTTCACTTTCTCCCAAAAATTCTCCTTGTTCTGGTTCACAAATGTATTCTTCCATTTCTAACTCATCTTCCTTGAGTTTTCCTTCAGCCACTTTACTTGCATTTTCTGTAGCCTTATCTGTATTTCATGCCACTTCACTGGTTTTTCCTCAAGACCCAACCTAGTCTCTGGCTTTCCTCAAGCATTCTCCTTAATGCATTGAGTTGTTATTTTAACTTTGCAACTTACTTGTCAATTTCCTCTTGACTCATCTTCTTTCCATTTGCCTTGGCATCCTTCTTCGCATATCTTCTGTTGTGGCTTCTCTCTGAACCTATGCTATGACTATCAGTAATCATCTTCTTCTCCTTTATCTTCATGAGCTTCTCACTTATCTGCAACAAGCCTTCACTACAACTAGTCCTCCTGGCTGCAATCTTACCTCACTAAGCTCTCCTCACTCAGTCTTTTGGTAAGCATAGGTCCTCTATCTCGATCCTCTTCTTGAGCAACACCTTTGCTCCTCTAGGCTTCTGCAATCTCTCACTTTCTTTTGAGAACACTTCAACTGTCCTCTCTGTCCAATCTCTTGTTGGATTTTTTAGGTTCACTATCACTTCAAAGTGCTTTTTTACTTTGCTTTTAAGAACACATCTAGTTCTTCTCTCACAACTTTTCTTGCTGTCACCTATGCATTAGTATAAAAACACACATTCTCAATTTAAAATAGAACATATTACCTCACCTTCAAGATCTCAGCATGATCTTGTTTCAACCATTCTTCTGCACTTTGAATGGACTGTCTTTAGTTTACCCTCTAAGTCCTCTTCCTTCAAAACTTGCATTAAATAATCTTGCTTTCTCTTTCCTTCAAGAAATCCTCTATTCCTATCTACTCCAAGCCTCTATTGGAACTCCTACAATCTTCCAGAACGTGAAAATTTCTCCTTATAGTCTTCTGTTGTAGTCTCTATCATTCATCCATTTAATTTATGCACATTACCTTTTTCTGTGTGCAACCTCCTTTTCATAGGAAATATTCCTTCGCTCTGATTTCAATTCTACTATGGTTTCATATCTACTCTGATACCAATAATGGTGTAGGGTAAAACCTGCACATACCCACAGTGTGCATAAATATGCATCCACACTTCTGTCCCAGGTGTTTGACTCTTCAAAGGAGTCAAAAGTTCAATCTCATAAATGTTAAATGGTTAAGGCCCTTTTATCTTGGTCCCTTTATATCAGAACATAATCACCCCACTAAAAGCTCCTATCGGGACTATTAAATAGGCCTCAAGCCTTTGGTTATGACTTTATTAAAGTCTTCCTTTATATCCTTCTCACCGGGAATTAGAAACTCTTCAACAAAACCTTTATATAAATCATAATTCATATATAGAGAACCGTTCCCCTTTTAAACATTGGTTACGTATGGTTTAACATACGAAAACCCTTATCATGCTCTTTCCCCTTCTAAATCTTTTACAAAGGAATTAACTACAAACCATACCTCTTCCGCCTTCCGTACGATTTTTGCACAGACTCCGATGCATCCTTATCGCAATCGGCTATCGCTCCACCATGGGTCATGTTACACATGACCTCATCATCCCTCCGACTTCTGATATGCGACTATCAGAGTCGATAACATAACATTTAAGCCTTAAACGACTCACACCACCACTTATTGTATATACACGAAATACAGGAATACAAAGGAAATCCTGCTCTGAAACACAAAAACGGATTTAAAATGTTATATATCTGCGTCCATATATATCATCAGGTCCGCCTATCCATCGGTCCTTTGTATTATCACAAGCCTCTTTCGAACGCCAATTCTCGATCTCCCGACATGCGATAATTCTAATCACCGATCGCCGATTATCATTGTTGATAATATTACAATGTCGCAAATCGCTCTATTCAAAGACCCATTCCAATCCTCGTCCCAATGGTTTTCACCGATGTGATAAGATCTGGGCCATTGATCCCACAGATCTAACGGCTCCTGAGAGATTAACATTTCACTTCTTTGCTCTTGCCTTTACTTAGTTTTTACGCCATTTCCAATGGTTTCTGTGGTTCTTTTTGGTTCTTCAGAGGTTCTTCCTCCTTCGCTATTTCACTGCGACTCTTCCTCTTGGCTTCACTTCACATGCTCCTCTACTCCTCTAATTGTTGTAACTTCAAAGAAACTCTTGATCCTTCAAGTGGATCAATACGATTTCTCCAAATCACTCTTCTTCTTTGTGTGTCCTTTAAACTCTGCCTTCTGTTTCCACTGCTCCGCTTCCTCCGAGCTAGGCTCCTTAGTGAATTCTCAACTTCTTCAATGGATTCTAAGAACCCTTATGATTTCTATGAATCATTCTCTCCTTCACGTGTTTTCGCTTAACTCTGTATGTAATCTCCTGTTACAAAACCTGCAAATTCACATAAAATCCAACACTCGAAATACGCATTCCACTCAGAATTGAGATGATTATATTAACAGTATAAACAATGGTTACAGAATGAGGTCTCTGTACCTCACACACAGGCGTGTTCTTCAATATTGTGGCCTTTTTTTCGACTTTTCCGATAGGCTTACATATATTCAATCTGTCTCGCTATCTATTAATTGAACGCATGGGTTCACTATTTATAAGAATACATTGGATCGGATCACTAAAGGGATCCAATCAATCCTTTCCTTGAATCACTCAACTGAAGCCCTAAATATCGCTACAAAATACATATGTGGCATATTATAATTAATAAATCTTCGAGAGACTTATTCATTCCATATTTGTTTTAAAATAGAAAAGTCCCCTTATTCAGCTCGATGGTCCACGTCCTCTCTTTGCTTTGCTTTGGAATCTTCGTTTAATTAAGAGTGCCAGATGCTCCTATGTCACTTGTCTGTTTGTGAAGATTAATCTGATCTATTGGATGTGTCTGATTGGTATCAAAATAAAATACAAAAGTCTTATAGTCATCTGCTCTTTTAGGAACCGATACCTTTGGCTCAAGGAATGCTAATTGAAATTGCCCTCTGGTAGGGTCTAGTGTAGATAAAAGTTTGTGTTGAGTAGTGGATGATTGTTTCCAAAACTCAGAATAGGTGGGAGTTTTCAATGCTTCATTCTTTTTCTTCATTTCTCTGAATCTGGCTAAGATGCTTTGTTGTGCTGAAGAAGTAGCAAGAAAATTAGGAGAATCAATAGTTGCTTCTTTGACATGGTGTGAAGAAAATATATGCTTGCCTGATAGTATCACTGTAGTGGATTCTTTTGAAATTTTGGCCTCTAATGATTCTTCTTTCATATTCATTTATTTCCTTCTTTTGAAAACTTTGAATCCTATTGTTTTAACCCTTGAACCTGTAGGAGAGCGACATGTATGCACAGGCGGTAAAGTGAAAGCCGTTTTGCGAACCCCCCCTTCATTAACCGTTGGGAGTGTAGGGGGTCCTGCAATTAATTTCTAGCCATTGATCGGAGAGGAGAAGATCTAGGCATTGGAAATTGCTTGATGTTTAGCTCCTTCATTGAAAATAAATTTATTTAACTAAAATAATCATTTAAATAGTTTTTTCCACACCAATAAAAATTTAAAAGCGATATTTAGGTTTGCGCACTTATTACAAAGTGCAGGAAGAAATTTTTAACTTAATTTTTGAAAACTATGCACTTCAAAAATCAAATGCATAGGTGAGAATAAGTTACAAGATCGACTCTATCTAGGGACTTCTTCCCCCTACGGGATGCAGAGAACATGTAGATCCATTTACCTTCTCCTTGGGCTATGGAGTCTTTGCTGTGAAAAATCACACTTGCTCTAGAAATGTAAATAAAACCGGATATATACAATGTTGATGATGAAAAACTTAATAAGTACTGGATGTAATGTTTTAAATACTGCCCATTGACTGACAAGGGGAAATATTCTCCTTCCAAATTCCGAAGAATGAAGGTGTTATTGCCTTTGCTTTCTGCAATGATGAAAGGTCCCAACCAAAGATTGTCGAATTTTCCATGCTTTCCTTTTTATTCCTTCTTGCATCCCATATGAGAACCAAGTCTCCTTGTTCGGAATCACTTTCTCTAGCTTTCCTGTCAACCAAACTTTCATCTTGTCCTGATATTGTAGCAGTTTGTTCTGAACTTCTTCCCTGTCTCGATTTAGTTTGATAATTTGATTTATCTTTTTTGAAAAATCATCAGTCTCTTCATATGAATCCTGCAAAATTTTCATGACTGGAAATGCTAATTGAGTAGGGAAAATAACTTCTATTCCATAAACAAGTTGACAAGGAGATTTACCAATAGACTTTTTATATGAAACCCTGTTTGCCCATACTGCATATTTCAAATGATTGTCCCAATTTTTTTTATGATTTGCTAACACCTCCTTGATGAATTTGATTAGACTTTTGTTTGATGATTTTTCTAGCCCATTCCCTTGAGGATAATAAGGTGTAGAGTGATGTAAAGAAATTTGATATTTTTTACAAAATTAAATTATTTTAATGATATTAAAAGCTTGAGCATTGTCCCTAACTATTTGTCTTGGACAACCAAATCTAGACATAATGTTTTCTTCAATAAATTTCACAACTAGAGCATCAGGTTCATTCCTCACAGGTATAACCTCTATCCACTTTGTGAAGTAATCGGTCATTGTAAGTATCCATTTGTGTTGATTGCTTGAAGAAGGAACTATTTGACCAATGAAATCTAACCCCCACTAGAAGAAAGGAGCTTACACTGAAACTGGAATAAGAGGGAGAGAAACTTACCTTTGTTTTCCTGCAAAGATCTGACAAGGAATACGACCTCTCACTTTTGAACCAATTTGTGCAAACAACGTTGGACAATAAAATCATGCTCTAAGTATTTTGTGTGTTGTTTATTTCCAAGAATAATGACCTCCACAAACTCCTTCATGAATTTGTTCAATCACCCCTTCTATTTCACTCTCGGTCAAACAAAATAAAAGAGTATTTAATGGATCCTTCCAATAAAAATTTGCATTTACTATACAATATTTCATTGCTTTGAGCTCAAGAGATCTACATTGACTCCTTGTGAATTGAAGAGGGTATTCAAAATTACACAAAAAATGTACAATATCTTTATACCAATCTGACAATAATTTTTTTCATCAATATCCAAAGTAAGTGGTACTGGTATTGAATTGGAAGACGGTTCTTGTGGATTATTCTCCTTTCAAACCTGCATAATTGAGTTTATGCCCAAAATTTTTCAATTTGTTTATGCCAACAACTTAGCTATACCTTGTCCATTCACCAGCTTTGTAGGTTTGATATATAGATCAAATTCTAGGATCTTAGCAGTCCATCTCCCCCTCTTTCCACTGTATCACGTTGAGTCAACACTGTCTTCACTGCATTATTAGGCACATAAGTAATTATGGGAGAATGCAAGACATAAATTCTAAAATCTTTATTGGTATCTGAAGCAAAGGAAAAAATATTGAAGAGTTTTGAATAATCAAGACTAGCAAGTACTGGAGCTTCATAAATTTCTTTTTTGATAATGATAAAAAGTGAATCTAGCTTGTGTACTCCATTTGACTTCATTATCTTTCTTGAACATATCAGTAATGTGTTTAACAATTTGAACATAATTAGATATGAACCTTCTTAAAAAAATTATCCTCCCTGAGAATGATTGAATTTCTTTCTTATTTCTAAGTAGACTGATTACCTGAATAGATGAAACTCTTTTAGGGTTAATTGTAACTCCTACTTTTGAAATAATATGTCCTAACAATTTCCCTTCCATCATGGAAAACAACGATTTTTTGGGATTAAGAGAAATCCCAAATTTTCTACATCTCTGAAAAACTTTCTTCAAATCTTTGATATGTTTTGCATGAGACTCTGAAAATACTATCAAATCATCAAGATAAATAACTATGAATTTATTTATCTTACCAAAAAATGCCAAATCCATGGCTCTCTGAAATGTTGCATCAACATTAATCAAACCTAAAGGCATATTAGCATACATGAAGGTACCCTATGGGGTTGTAAAAGCTATATTTTCTTTGTCTTCTAGACTGACCAAAATCTGATTGTATCCAGAAAAACCATTTAACATTGAATTTGTATATGGACCTGTTACTCTTTGAAGCAATTGATCCATTTTTGGAAGTGGATAATTATGTTTCAATGATAATTTATTCAGGTTTCTGAAATCAACACACAACCTTACTTCTCCATTATGTTTTCTAACATGCACCAAATTAACTATCCATTCAGACTATCTTAAAGGAACAACAATTTTTGCATCTAACAACTTCCTTCTTTCTCAATAATGGGCAACAAAACTGGATTAATTCTTCTCAATTTTGTTGAAATGGCTTAGCTCATGGGTTCAAAGGAATTTTATGTTCCATGATGGTTGTATCATAAGTTTTCAGATCTTCATAGGACCATGCAAATACATCTTTGTATTCTTTGAATAAGTTGACATATTTTTCTTTGATATCCTGGGGAAAAATCGCTGAGATTTTGACATTTCTTATTTCTTCTGCAGTACCAATATTTCAATCTTGTATATTCTCTTATTGTGAATTAGATAGTAAAGGTTTTGGTACATAATTTTTGTCAAACAATTTTTCAAGAGGAACTAGTCCTTTTGGAATATAGTTGTTAGGCAATTGTATGATGTCACTATCAACTATTTTCTGTTTGAAATTTATATCTAAATCATCAACATTTTTTGTTACTTCATCACTATTTTCTTCTTCAACATGTAAGTCAGAAAATTCATCAATGGTTTGCAAAAAATTATTCAAGTGTTCATCATCTTCAAAGACTTTCCAGTGTCTGAAATAATTCTGAATAAAAGGTCTATACTTCACTTCAATCTAATACTATCGCTGTAAGGAATCTAGAATTTTGAAAGTACTTTCAGAAATCGCCAAGGAATCTACATGAATGTTATCTTCTCTTGGAATAGCTGAAATGTTAAAAGCTTGAAAATAATTTTCCACACAATCTCATTCTTCATTTTCGTAACCTCTCAGTCTATGATGTTTTGTTTGGCAAAGATTTATGACTTGTTTCACTAGTAATTTTGAATCACTAAATATTGCTATATTTTTGTTCAATTTTTGAGCCAAATCTAATCCAAAAATTAAAGCCTCATATTCTGATACATTGTTAGTGACTTCAAAATCTAACTTAAAAGGATTGAGTAATGTTTTTCTTTTCTGGTGAAATAAAAAAAATGCTTGCCCCAACTCCATCTTTAGAGAAAGCTCCATCAAAATACATTTTCCAAACATCATTGTTTGAGGCTTGAGGAACATTTATAGTGTCTTCAATTTTTCTTTGTGGATTACACTGATCATTTGTAGCCAAAACAAAACACCCTAGATCTTGATCAATGACATACATAGGATGATTTATTGCTTGATTAGCTTTATAGACAATGTTTATGAATATGAATTCCTTATACAACCTTAAATGTTCACCTCCATAAACAAGAATGTTAGCATATGAAATATCCATTTGTAATCTTCCTCCAAGTTTCACACAACAGGGCCTTGATAATAACATACCAAATTTATGAGGGATGTCTGTCACTACTATATCCACTATGCTTTTGACAGGAATTTGAGCAAGGGTGACAGCTAAATCTTTGATTAACCCCAAGCATGGTACTTTCTTTGAATCAAATGTGTACAAGTCATGATAGGGCCTAGTAATTTTCAATTGAAGCTGGTCCATAATAACTTTGCACATTAAATTATGAGAAGCACCAGAATCTAACATACATCTACACAAAAGAAAATCACGAACTTTTAATGTGACATAGAAAGGTGGCACACTTTCATCTATCATGTCCAAATTGGGCCAATTATCTTCCTGTAGGCTAATCAAATCCCCTTAAACATCTATACTCGAACATTGCATCCATTTAGAAACCTTTTTCTTATAACCTAGACTCCTTGAAAGTTCAAATAAAGGGAATTGGAGTTTTTACCCTTTCTAATTCTCTTTTCACATTGAAAATAGTTGGGACAAATTTTTCTGTAGTAGACTGATCTTGTGGTTGGATTTGGGATTGAATAGATGATGTTTTTGTAGTTTTCTCTTGTGGGACGTCAAAGGTAACCTTTTATGCAGGTCTACCAGGGAATTTTGTGGGTCTCAAGTCACATATTTTATTTAACTCAACAAAAAAAATTCATAAAAAGCTTGCTATTTGGAAATTTCAGCAGATTCTTTATTTTGAGCACAATGATGAATTTGATTAAGGGGAACAATAGCATTTTCAGAAAGCTATTCATAAAAATAATTGATATCATTGGTCACAACTGGTATTATTTCTTCAAGGTCTTGATCATCAATAATTAATGGAGGTTAAATTTCTTGATCCTTATTTGGTCTTTCTCTCTGCAAAAATATGTGGCTAAAAAGTTATTCTGTATTGTGCTGGAGGTCTATTTTCATTTTGTTGAGCTACACTTGGCTGAGTTTCCATTCTTGAAATTCAATTAGAAAAATGTCTTAATAATGAATTTATTTCATCAATTTTGTGTTCCTCTTCTTTATTCTTTGATGATGAAGTACTTTATTCTTTAGCTTTCATTTTTCTTTCTTATTTTTCTGCCTTGACTTTCAATTTACCAGATGCTTCCCTATTAACTTCTACCTCAATTGCATTCGTTTGCATGTCAGCTAAAGTTTTAGATTTTATATCCCTTAAGATTAAAGAAAAGTCATCATAAAATCCTTTAGAGAATCTATCTTTAGCTGTAGTCATTGGGGGTTTACAGTTTGGTGGTATCTTATTGTAAATCTCATTCAACATTTTGATAAATTCAACAACAAGTTCACTAGGATTCCTAAAAAATTATCAAATTCTGTCCGGTAATAAACATGATCTTTTTAAATTCCCCATTGATTTGTGAAGATATTTGTTAATTCGGTCCATGTGTTTATAGAATTTGGTCATAATTGCCTAAACTAGACTCTGACATTTACCTCTAATGACTAGAAAAATAGTCTCATATAGACATCTTCATGTTCTATGTTCATATTGTTTGCAAAATTCAGAAATGAAGCCAAATGATCTTCTTGAGATGGCCCTGTTTCTCCATTAAATATAGGTAAGTGTTTCAAGTATCCTTTAGGAAAATAATGAATTTGATTTTCTAGTGGGAGTACTAATGCTGCATATCGAACTGTCGCAATTGGCCTAAATCCATCCATCTAGTGTTGTGGTAAAACTTTCTCTCTAGGAGATAGAACTAGAAGATGAATGATATGGACTTGTAGGATTTTTTAGAAACTGGGGATGAACAACCAGCTTTTGGACTTTAGGGATAATATTTGGCTGATCTCCAAAATCTAATGGATTAGTATAAATACTAAGTTCCTCTTTAGGCTTGACAAAAGTAGAAGAATAAGTGTGTATGACAGAGGAAATAAAATAAGTAGGTTCGAGTTCAGGCGAATCAAGTCCAAGCTCTGCTTCTGTATCATATGCTTCTGAAAGGGAGGCATGAAGCTCAAGGGATTCAAGTTGATGAACTAATAAAACAGATTGTAGATCTACTCCTTTAGAAAGGAGTTCCAAAAATTTAGGTGGTAAATATGATAATTCAGCAGGGATAGGTATTGGTTCAAAGGGCTTAGGCTGTGATACTACTTCAGGTGGAAGAGAGGAAAAAGTAGAAGTGGAAGTTTCTAGTCTATGTCTAAGAGATGCAATTCTTACAAGTCGCTTTGGATCAGATAATGGAGAGAAGAGCCGAGGATATGAGTGAGATCTAGTATGCCTGCGTGAATCTAGATTTGATTTGTAGAGTCGCTAGGTGAAATGTTTTAGCCTACTAACTTCTTATTCACCATTCAGAGAGAAGTTTTATCATTGTCCAAGGGAAATGAACTTCAAACTTCGTTTCTCAACAATGACGTCAATTTGATGTTTTATCTTTGAAGACAGTTCTAGGTTCAGGAACTATGTCAAAGGATCTAAGTAAGGGCTTTAATTTAATTGGATGACTAATGCATCAAACCATTAAAACTTGTATAATCCAAAAACTCCTGATAATTTCAAAGGGTTGATTTTCATTCATAACAACATACAATTCTTCAATTGATTTTGAAAGGGGAAAAAGAGAAGATATATGATAATTAAACATTCATACTAAATACTTAATCAAACAAATATAATATATGCGTGTAAAAAAATTCTATAGCTAAACACATATAAATTCAAAAGATGATAGAAAGAAACAATTATATGATGCAAAGGTACTAATTTAAACAAACTGTTCAATTAGCTAGTCTCGATAATGAATATAACTTTGTAGTGGGCTATCAGGGAAGATAATATTTGACTTAGTCTTACTCTAAATCCTATGTTACCTTGAACATATGATGAAAAGCAAAGATGAATATACCAGAAAAACTCACATGAACAAAATGTTGTTAAGACTGAAGTCAGAATCCTTTAATTATCTTCAAAAACTTTTAGAAAAGTACAATGATGTATCTTGGCTATCACAAGGGTTCAACCTTTCTTACTTCAAATTACAAAGTATTTATATAGTGTAATTCAAAAATATCTAATCTAATACAATCCTTCACAAAATAAAGTCTTATCTAAAATAATTTGGATATGTTAAACTAATACAATACAAAAATAGATTTTCTAAAATTGAATTGGATATTCAACAGTCTATTCAAGGGTGTTGTTTGTAGATGTTTCCTAGAAACCTATTTCTGCTCTTTGTACTCCTTCTTTTGCTGTACTTATACTTGAAAATATGTATTCAACTCATGTTTTTCTATGCTCTTGCCCTAAAATGCTGCATTTGGTTTTACTTAATAAGGTCAAGTAACTTGACCGACCTTTCATCATCTGGAATTGATAATTTAACCACTCTCCTGTAGGCTTCATCGACCTCTGTGTACTTTTTAAAGGTTTACCTGGTAATAAATAGATTCTAAATTTCATGTTGGATGAATAAATCATATTCTAGACCTTCTAGCAAATCTTTACGACTTATGACTCCCTTTACCTTGGAAAACTTTGACCTATCTGTTGCTAGTCATGCAATTTATGTTGGTAATTTTCTAGTAGAATCAATTGGACATTATAATCTCTCAGAGATGGAAATACTTTTCATTGTAGGATGGAAAGCTTCCTGTGAAATTTCTTAATATGAGTTTCTAAGTTTTGACATTTATTTTTCTAATTGTAACATGAGGTTTCTTATAGTAAAATATTTTATGACTTCTAGGACTGTACCAGTCCTATCTTTAATTCCCAAGTCTTCCAATTCGTCTCTAGTCTTTGAATTCAACATCTTGATAATCTTTGTTTCCTCCCCTGGCTTATGAT
The DNA here is from genome assembly GCA_000404065.3 of Pinus taeda. Classification (NCBI taxonomy): domain Eukaryota; kingdom Viridiplantae; phylum Streptophyta; class Pinopsida; order Pinales; family Pinaceae; genus Pinus; species Pinus taeda. The sequence continues at coordinate 68,685 of APFE031455155.1, forward strand.
CCAAGTCTTCTTTGATTTCTGCTATGGTTGCTTTTGCTTTTCTCACCAGTTGTTCTTGTTCAAAGATTATCTGAACAGATGTCCAGAGCTTTGAAATTGTATAATTGATGTCAACCCAAATATTTTCCTTTGCCTCAGATAATGTTTGCGCTGTGAGTGATTCATCTGAATATTTTTCAAGCTATTTGGTTAGCTTGAAATTTTTCTTTATTTCAGGTATGCATGCATTATTTGATTTGATTTTTTTCTCTTCCATCCTCTACAATGCTACTTTCAACTTTTCTATCTCCACATTTCTTAGGGATAAATATCCTGTGGCCTTTGATAGTATTTTAGTAGCTTCCTCACTGGTTGACTTTGTCTATACTGTAGAAGTCCATGCATTTGTCAGTTGTTATTTATATTTTAATAGTCTTTCCATATTAGCTTCCATTCAATGTATTTGAGTGTCCCGTCCCACAATCATCTTCAACATGTTCTCTTTTTCCTTCTTTAATTGCCCTACATCTTTAGTTTGTGGATGCTCTATTATAGGTAGTTTCAACTTTTTTCTGAGTGCTTGGATGTTTGAATTTCTATTTTTTATTATTTATTTAGAAACATTGACATCATTAGGATCTAATATTAACTTTATTACCATATGTTCTAGCCTTTTTATTCTAGTATCCTTGCCTAAGGAAGACATTCTTTCTAGCTTGAGTTGAGAATGAATATTGTTTAAAGAAGCTTGCAATTTAGATGTTGCCATAGTTGATCTTATTAGTGAGGAATAAATCATCTCACTTGCCTATTTTTGAAGATCAAAATGATCTATTGGATGTATCTTCTTGGTATCAGATGAACACACAAAATTCTTATAGTGGTCTGCACTTTTAAGAGCCAGGACCTTTGGCTTGAGGAATGCTAATTGAAATTTCCCTCTGTCAGAGTCTAATGCAGATAAAAGTCTATGTTGAGTAGTGGATGGTTGTTTCCAAAACTTTGAATAGGTGGAAGTTTTCAATGCCTCATTCTTTTTCTTCATTTATTTGAATTTGGAAAAGATGCTTTGTTGTGCTGAAGAAGGAGAAGCAGGAGATTTAGGAGAATCAATAGTTGTTTCTTCGACTTGCTGCAAAGAAAATATAGGCTTGCCTGATAGTTTCATTGCAGTGGGTTCCTCTGAAGTTATGGCCTTTTATATTTCCTCTTCCGTATTCATTTATTTCCTTCTTTTGAGAACTTTGAATCCTACTATTTTAATCCTTGAACTTGTAGGAGGCATACATTCTCTTACCCTTTTAAGTTCCTTTTCTTCTAGTCTTGGAGTTTCCAATGTTGTCTGGCTAGAAATTTATTCTTCAACTTATTTCAGTGTATTCTCCTCCTACTGCTCAATTTCTGATTTTTCTATAAGAACATATGGTATTGACTTCTGTTCAGATCTCATTGATGAAATTATTCCTCGGGGGTCATAAGGCCAATTGAAGCTTAGTCTGAATTTCATTTGTTTGAGTAAATTATCCACTTCCTTCTCTGCTACTCTGGTATTAACAATAAATGGACCAATTTGTGATTTTAACTTAAATTGAGCTTTCTGTTTCCTTGACAAAAAATGGATTTCATCGATATTCATCCTGTGCTTGATGAATTCTAAAGAAAAGATCCTCATAGGCAAGGAAATTGAAATTTTATAAGGAGGAAGTTCACAACCATAGACTTTAAGTTTTGTAAAATTATGATAAAGATACCAATCTCCAGCTTTATATTGTTCATTGAGAGGTAAAATCATTTTAATTTATGTGGAGAATATAGGAACTGCATCATTGCTCAAAAGACATAATACCATATGTAGAAATTGATTAAAAAAATCAATGGAAGAATATTCCTCTATGTTTTTCCTAACCAAAGAATTCCAGTGGATAGTTGACTGAGGTCTACCTTGTGAATCCATATTTTGTAATGGGAATTTGAACCTCTCTAATTGATGATACAAAAATAGATACACTAAAATAGACTAATGTTTGAAATATCCTTCAACACTGAATTTTAGAAATTGATCATGTATGACATCTGATAAAAACTAGCTAAAACTAAACAGGACCAAGGGTTTCTTTCTAGATGAAAATACTGACAAAAATCCTAGAATGACTCCATCGACCCATTGATTAGTTTGATACCATAAAAGACAAGAAACCATAGAAATAACTTGTTTGGACATTGCTAGAAAAATTGTGGAAGAGTATGGTGGATTGGTTTGGGGCAATTCTGAATTTTCAAGTAGAAAAGACTCAAAAATATGGGCTTGCTGTTGAAACTTAACCTTTTAGTAGATTTCCATGAGGGAATCAATTGAAAAAGGATGAAGGGAACCTTGAGGATTAATATGCAAATATTGGCAAATGGAATCAGAGGTTATATAAGATAACATCTCATTGTTTCTAGCAACTATGGTGCTTTGACTCAGTAAATAGTGGCTTTTGCACTAGGTGATGAATTTGGGGAAGTGATGGGTTTGGAGGCAACAAAATTGAGGCAAAATCGACTCCTAGAAGAAAAATTCATCATTGACATCCTCAAATTGCTGGTATGCCCAATTATGGAGTTCGTAAATGTCAAATTCACATTGGGTTTCATTGATTTTAAACATGGTATCAATCAAAGGAAGTTAATCCAAATTGATTACAAGGGTAGAATTGGAATTTCAATTGCTACTTTGGATTTCCCTTTTTGAATCATCATTTTAGAAATTAAGTGAACAAAGGATGATTAAAGGAATTACCCGGTCGAATCAATGACTGGTAAGACCAGTGATTGATGTAATTAGTCACTTTGGTACGATAAAGTGTTATGGCTAAGAATAATGGATGAACAATAAACTAATAAGAGAGATTTAAATTCAGAAGGGATTTTCAATGGTTTAATCTCAATGATCGTTATTGGTACGTCTGCATTCAGTAGTAGAAACATTGTCGAGAGCGTATTTAGTAATTTAACTGTTATTTTTTTTTTAATTATCGGGGAATTTAGTAGTGGCTATTTTGGCGGGAGTGTTAGCAGTGTGCTAAGACAGTGGAAGTGTTGGCAGAGGGTAGAGGAAGTTTGCGAGGGGGGTAGTAGGCGGTAAGTGGTAAATGGAGGGGGGAGGGTTCCAATTGCTAGGAGAGCTACACGTATTCGTGGGAAGTAAAGTGAAAACCATTTTGTGGACCTAGAGTGCGGAGGGTCCCACAATTTCTTTCTAGCCATTAATTGGAGTGGAGAAGATCCAAGGTGTTGGAAACTTCTCGACGTATATTTCCTTCAGCAGAAGTAACTTTATTCAAATAAAATAATCATTTAAATAGTTTTTTCCGCATTAGTAAAATTTAAAAGCAGCATTTGAACTTGCACACTTATTACAAAGTGCAGAAATATTTTTTTAACTTAATTTTTAAAAACTATGCACTTCAAAAATCAAATGCATAGGTGAAAATAAGTTACGACAGAACCTGTGGTAAATGTTAGTTTTTCTTTTGCAAAGTTTATACTTCATCAAAGAGTAACATAAAAAAATAGTTTAAGTAGATTACTAGGGGTAAATCTATTTTATTATGTATCACATTCTTAAAATAAAAATTCAAATAATAATTGGCTAATTTCACTTGTTTTTCCTATAATTTTTATATTATGTGTTGGAAATAATGAGAGGGGGGATGAATCCGTATTTCTTAGCAATTAGCACTTTTAAATATTTTTAGAGCATTAGTTAATCTTCAATTATTATTAATGTTTATGCAGTAATAACAATAAATAAAGGAACACAATAGGCACAAGAATTTTAGGTGGAAAAGCCCCTCCAAGTCAAAAACCATTGAACACTTTTCTAAATTATTTAATCTTTAGCCCCAATTGAAATGAAAGCAACAACTTCCTATAATTCTAGAAAATTGTTCTTCTCTAGCTCCCACTAGAAGGACACCCCAACGCCCTGGTTTCTTTAATAATCAATTGAATGGATGCCCCAACACCCCAGCAAGCCATAACTCGCCCTAGCACCACCCTACCACCTGAAGTGTTCACAGGCCCCAACCTATAGGGGACTTCATACACCTCCCTAGCACCTCCTTCCCACCCTATAATGACTGAAATAAGACAAGACTGTGGATTCCCAAACCAGGGACAAAAATCCACAATACAATAAGATGTACACTGATTTTCGTGTACTTGACCAAATACCCAATCACTCTATGACCACCCAAGCATGACATCATCCTAACACTGCCTCTTCGACTCTAGGCATAATGACTCTTATCTTTACAATGATAACTCTTTTCAAATGACTCTTTTGCAACTTTAAAATGATGACTCTTTTACAATGGAAACTCTTTTATAAACGACTCTTTTACAACTTTACTATGATGACTCTTGGCCTTAACAATACTTCATGATATCTAGATGCATGTCATGTCTTCAAGGATGTCCCACTGCAATGATTCCTTTGATTTGATACTTTTTCTCTTGAATTCTTACTTGATGCTGTACTTGAATCTTCTTCTACCTGCATGCAAAATTTTCTTGGTGAAACAAATCCCAAAACAAAACAAAATACCCTTCAACTTACCTCTGCCCGCAAAACACATGTAAGTGCATAATAATGAATAAATACAAATTAAAATTACAATGTGTACCTGAAGTGTGCTTGTCACTTTTCTTGTTGACTTATTGTAGTAGTAGACAAAGACTCCCAACCTTGATATAGCCTTGGACTCTATGCAAGACTATATCCAAAACTGACCTAAATATATATACAATAAAAACTGATGACAAACCCTAGACTTGTGATGGACCAAGTTCTAAGTACAACAACATAGACCATTTATCAACTATGACAAGGCAAGTAACATGAAATTACAACATCATATAGACTTATTAGACTTGGTGTAACATCATGAATATGTAGTGTCAAATGTGTAGTATCAAAAAAAGGACATCCAAAATGTGGTATCAAAACTAACTATGACATATAGAGACATAGAGATATAACCGAGACCCTGTATATACTTACGTTGTCCTACAAAAACATATGTCAGAGATGATACTCAAAATTCAAATGTAAACACTAATCATACATACCTTGCTGTAGGAGACTTGCCCTTGACTGTTGATGTGTGGTCCTTATTACAGTGATCCTTGAATGCATGCTTTTTCTTTCCTTCTAGGATCTCAATATTTAATATATGTTGTATCTATGTAATTTCGGATCTCCAGGGTTTGAAATTTCATCTTGTGGTATCCCTCTGAGTCCTCTTTCCAACCCCATAGGTATGATTAAGATTGGATTCTTCAAGAAAGAGGTATGCCCAATCTCCCATGATGGCCTGATTATATACTAGTTCAGGAGGGCGAACTTGTCTGGAGTGCCACGTGTCACTGCTGCGACCTTTAGACCTGAACACAATACCCAACAAACTATGATCCGTACTCTTTCTGTCACTATTTATGAAATTTGAAGCCAATGATTAGAGAGAAATTTATGACGATTTTCCCAACATCACATGTTTGATATGGAATTCGGGAGCCTGCAAAAACCCTAAATTCCTCGGATCATATATCAAAAAATATAGCGCACCAAGATTTGAAATTAGGTTACACGATTTATCGAGATTTCTGCTCAAATGGGTTTTAATTTCAGCTTCTGAAGCTTCACAGAAAAAACGACATAGCGAAAATGTAATGATGACTTATTTGAGTCCATAAAATCCCTACTAGAGGAGGATATGAGGGTCACTATTTATATGAATGTCTTGAGTTGAGAGGGTCCTCAACAAGTGAATGTCAAAGGGATTTTAGGAGAAAAAAAACATTATTAATTATTGACTATTCAATGACCACAACCAATTATGAGTGCCATGCCACAACGCCATAGGGTTTTAGCCCACTAACTGGGGCTTCTAACTTCAAACACAAATATCTCTCAAACCGTGAAGAATTACATGGTGTGCCATATATCAACAGAAACATATCGATGAGTAGAATCCATTTATAAGATCCTTGACTTAGAATAGAGTAGGTTGTCAAGTCAAAATTCCCATGCAATATCAGGGTAGCCCCTAGTGCTGCTTGGGTTGACATCAATGACAACCACTGATCAACGATATTTGTGGGTAGTAAAGTGAAAACCATTTTCTGGAGCCCCCCAAACCCCTCTTCATTAACCATTAGGAGTGCAGACTGTCCCATAATTTCTTTCTAGCCATTGATTGGAGTGGAGAAGATCCAGGGTGTTCGAAACTTCTCAACGTATAGTTCCTTCAACATAAGTAACTTATTAAAATAAAATAATAGTTTAAATAATTTTTTCCGCGTCAATAAAAATTTAAAAGCAACAGTTAGACTTTCACTCTTATTACAAAATGCAAAAATAATGTTTTAACTTAATTTTTGAAAACCATGCACTTCAAAAATCAAATGCATAGGTGAAAATAAGTTACAACAAAACTTGTGGTAAATGTTAGTTTTTATTTTGCAAAGTTTGTACTTAGTCAAAGAGTAACATAAAAAAACAATTTAAATAGATTACTAGGGGTAAATCTATTTTATTATGTATCATATTCTTTTCAAAGAAAAAATCAAATAATAATTGGCTAATTTCCCTTTCTTTTCCTATAATTTTTATATTCTGTGATTGAAATTATTTTATATCTTAATTTAACTGATTAATTTTAAATACACCACCTTTCCTTTGCTTGGTTGACTAGTTTTCTAAATAGATAAAACTAATTTTTCTTTGATTTGCTAGCATATCAATTTCAATTATACTAGCATATCAATTTCAATTATTTTATATCTTAATTTAACTCGTTAATTTTAAATACACCACCTTTCCTTTGGTCGGTTGATCAATATTATAAATAGATAAAATTATTTCTTCTTTGATTTACTAGCTTATCAATTTCAATAGAGTAGATAAACATTTAAAACTAGAAAATCATACTAATGTTACAAATTTTATGATATAAATTAATAATTTAAATAATGGGAATTACAATGTTGACCAATGATAAAATTATTAGATATATATTTATATTTTTAGTGTTATGTCCTTATCAATGGGATGAATTTTGACATTTTCTCTTTTTGACAAAGTCCACTATATTTATATTTTCCCACGTCATATTCCAATAACAATAACAATTCACCATTTTCAATTGTCTTTCTGTATGACTTTTATTTTATTTCATAATATAAAATGTCTATAATCCATTATTTTATGCCATACTTTAATGTGGCTTCTTTTCTATGTGTTATACCAATATATACCATTATATAAAGAAGTCATGTGGCATGGATGAGGTTTATAACCCATCAAGTTCATAAGTTGAACTTTGGAGAATGTAGCTATAGGGATATAAATAGAAGAGTGGTAGTTTGCAAGGTATTTGTTGATATCTAGTCTACACTTGAATATGAATTGGCACTATACATGCATGTCGTGCAATGATTTTGGGGCACCTTTCCAAATTAGTCCAATGGATACTTGTAACACTCCATCTTTGTTAGAGTTACTACTGAATCAATGCAAACTAATTGAAATACTATTATGCTATATTGATATAGTCTTTTACTATGACATTAGATGTGATATATGACATTTATCTTCTCATTTACAAAAATAATCATGTAATTTCTACTTATTATGTTGTTACACATGTTATTTGTTGTGTTGATTATGATAAGAATATTTCATGATGTTTTTCAATTTTATGTTTCTTATGATGATATCATATAGTTCTATGCTACTCATGATGACATATGGTTGGTAGCATGTGGTTCTATTAATGTCAAAGGATATCATGTTTTTAATATTTCATGTGGTAGTTAGCATGCAATTTTTTGATATTCATAATGATGTGATAGTGTTACCTTATTATGATAGCATGTAATAATTGACTATTCATGATGTCATGATAATGTTATATTCTCATGTTGGCATTTGACTAGCATACGATTTTTTGATATTCGTGTGATGGCATTTCAGGTGATTTTATGTTCATGATGATATGATGATGTTATCAATATAAGTAATGCTTGGTTTCATGGCGTGAGGTGAAGTTGTATAGGAGAACAACTCCACATGCTTGGAGGGTTGGTTCATTAAAGATCTTGTGGGAGTCCATAACCATGAAAAAAAAGACTATGCATAAGCCATACTTGGGGACAAAATAAATTGCAAGTACTATCCAACATTACGTGTACCTCCTCTAGTATTAAAAGTATGAGAGGAGAATTGAAGTTATAGAATGGTGATGATGGACTTTATATCCCTAGGGTTGAGTTCCTAGATCTAGTCGTGGAAGGGATTTCAGCTAGCATTGAAATATGCATGCAACGTGGGTTGAAATACATACCAAATGAGGCATGAGGCCATAGAGCTTGACATAGGTTGAAAATTCCATAGAGTTTTGACATCGAAAGTTGGGGAGATTAGTGGTGTTGCTTGCATTCTCTAGAAGTTGTGATGTGGAAATTTGATGTCTATTACAGTCACACCATGATGGGAAAATTTTATACTCGTAATAGAATACTCATGCCATCATGAGTGGGACCATCTAAAGTACTAAGATGATATGGAGGTAGGAAATAGTATGATTCTATGTAGGGCACAAAAGCGAGAAAGTATACCATGATGATTTACTTGATTTGATGCATGCTTTTATATGCTTATTGCATATCATATTAGGCATTTAGGAAGAATAAGAAAAAACATGTATTAATATAAGGGAAGTATGTGTGTTTAATCATGTAGGTGCAATATATACAAGCAACTGCCTCACTCACAAAATACAAGCAATTGCCTCACTCACAAAATACACTAGTATATTTATGTGACTATTCTATGATGGTTGCACACACACAAATAAGATTAATGAGAATACTAAAAAGAAACTAGCTGCATGAGAATTACACATGGAGGTGTGTGTGTCAATAAAATAATATTTGTTTTGAACCTTACGTCTGGGGATATATGGAGGTGGAGGAGGATTGAAGAACGTTTCATTTTTTAGAGTTGTTTCAAATCTTGCATCTCAATAAATATTTGTTCAAATGGATATATGAGAATTTTAGTGCCGAGGGGAAGTATTGAGTGTTCATCAATATAACCTTAGTGATTAAGGGCTCAAGGGCTCTCAGTAATTGAGAGTTTTAATGAAAGGTGTGTTTTTTCTCCAAATATGTTGCCCATATCTATTGTTGCTTATTGGTTTCCATTAGTGGAAATTGGTCTATTGATATTTCCTATATTTGTTGGTCAAAATTCAACATACTACTTTCAAGAATTCTTCTGAGTTCTCTTGGTTCCTAGTATATGTAGTGATTTAGGTTCTTGTAAATAGATAGACTATATTGTCAGAATCTACTCTAGATGGTAGTAATTTCACTAGTTATTATTGTAGCTATTGTTGGAAGTAAATTATTTTTTATGTTAGTAGTGACATTAATGGTTTATACAGAGAAAGTCTATTGTTGATTAATATAAATGTGATGAACAATTAGATATTATTGTAACCATTTATTTAAATCACCTTATTGTGCATTTTTGTAAATATTTATTTTGGTGAGTAGTACACATGGTGTCAAAGTCTAGGCTCTAAATTGTAACCATTTGAAAGGACCATCAAAAGCATATGAAAATCAATCAATCTATGCAAATTTGGAGGGGAAAAATGGTTAATATCTATAGTATTCATGGTTGGGAAATTGCACTATTCTCTCTTTAAGAAGAATCCTGACTTCCTTCGCCCATGAAAGAAATAAGGAGTACTACAACTCTAAAAGAAAAAATATGAATATCTACGCAACAAATAATGCAAATAGATCTGTAAAAAAACTAGATATGTACTAGAAGAAATTAGCTTTGAATATAGAGATACTTGATTACAGTTTGCAAGCTAGCTTGTGAGAGATATATGTATTATATGAAAAATAAGATGTGCATCTAATTGCTTATAGGTACTTGTGTAAAACTTTCAGAGGTGGAAGAAAGCCTTAGAATCCTATAATAACACATACATTAGCTAGGCAATGGAAACCTTCCAATTTTCTATGCTTTAATTCAAAAATAAAAATAGTTTATTGGTCCATATCTAAAATAACAATTGAAGAGAAAGTATGAGATAATGTTTATTGGGATTTGAATTCAAATCTGCTTGTAAAACCACAAGAGGGTTTCTTACTCTATACCCATGAATAAGAATTGGGATATCACTTATATGAATGCACATTTCATGTTTATGGTCAAAGCACATTTGAATGTATCACATAACTCAAGGAAACAAGTGAGACATTGGCCACAAACAAGATCCCATTACAACCTTTCATCAGGGACCACAGGATCGAAGGATGGATCCTCTTCTAATTGATAGAAATGGCACCACATAGAGTTTGTGAGGTGGAACTAATAAATAGAAATCATCAAGTATTCAATATGAAGTCTTAGGAACTAAAAATCCAATGAATTTATCAAGTTCCACATGTACAAGCTAATAATAGCAATCATACATGTGGATCATTGCGAAAAAGAAAGCTTATGTACAATGACTAGAGCATATAAATAATATAATGCAACAATCTCTAACTTACAATCTAATATGTTGACATAAGCAAGTCTTATATGGATTAGATACATATATTTAAGCATACATTGCATATTTAAAAATATAATATCCAAGTCGTAAAACCTATCAAGTATAAATTGGGCTATTGTATCTATGGTTTGGAAATGATTTAAAAGCATGATACCTCAATTTCTAAAATCAATCATACCAAAACTGGGTTATGGGATCCATCTCGAAGTTTTTCTTAGAGTAGGTTGAAAATATATGTGCCAAATTACTAACATTTGCATGTAGAAAGGATGAGTCTACAAAGAAGCTAGATAGATAAGATAGCTTTGTGAACGAAATGCAACGAAACCTAACTACAAGAATTTTTACTTAATGAAATTGGTCACTTCGCTTCTTATATTCTAACTTGTGATGATTATAACTAAATTTAAGGTGACATGATTAGAGATATATGGATATGTTAACTTTGATCCATCTCGTTTTTCCACACAATCTTCAGTTCTTTGGAATATGTGGCAATGAATATCAACAATCTAAAGAATTTCATTTATTTTTATTTTCCTATTAGCAAGCAAGAAATTGAAACCTATAGGACAATCGTGAAATCAAAAGTATGGTTATGGTTATCATGAGAGGAGCCATGTTCTTAAACCTTGTAACAAACAAACCTCCAAAACAAAGGGGATTAAACATAGACACACACAAAAAGGAGGGTGTTATAAACCTCCAAAACAAAGGGGATTAAACACACAAAAAAGGGATGAATAATATGTAAGAAGAAAAATAATAAAAAAACATAAGAATAAAGGACATAAAGTGTTACCAACACTGAAAGGAGAGTATTTTCCCTAAGTTCTCTTCTTCAAGATTCTTGAATCCTAGCCTTCATTACCTCTTTCGAACTTTAAAAACCCTCATAATGGAGAAGAGACGCTGAGTGAAAAGAGAGTGGGAAAATAAAGATAAAAATATGGAGGTTAATTACTATTAACTTCTCATTTATTCCTAAATTATCATTTAGAAATATATTTGGGAGGGATTTTAAAATGAAGAGAAACAATAGCTTGTTTATTAAGAGTATTTAATGGAAGTTCAATAAAGGAAAATTTGCAATGAATTTAATTCAAAAACTACAATTTCATTAGTAATATTTTTGTGCTGTTAGTATGAGGGAGAAGTTGTAATATAACGTTACATTTAAAAATAATAAAATGATACATTAACAAATTAAAAAATAATAATAACAAAAGAAATCAATGTTGGCCATAAATAAAGTCTTCAATTTCCAGCGTAATTTTAAATCAACTTTTGTATCATGATGAACTTATTAGACATAAAATTCTTATAAATTTTAGATTGTAAACAAGCATAGATCCATCTTAACTCCAGATCTATCAAGCGTCAATAGGGATCAAATCCCTCAATGTGAAAACCTGTCATTTGAGCGCAAAACTTGAGGGAAGGTTTGCACCTCAAGAGATTTGATCCCTCTCAAGGTATGATAGATCGATAATTAAGATGGATCTATGATTAATAATTTTATTTTATTTTTATTTTATGTAATTTGGCCAAGTCAAAATGTTTAGATAAAATAACATAACACTAGCCAAAATCCATCTTAACTTTGGATCTACCAAGTGCCAAGAGTTATTGTTGGGTGTAGGAATCAAAATTCAGCAGACTCCTTCAACACTTAATTGTCAACCCGGGGGTTTCATAAAATTAGAGGCGAAGCATAGGAAATGCTAGAAATGATACGAACTTTTCCTAATTCTATTCCTACTTCTTAAATCACAAATTTATAGAATCAACAAAAAAATGATGATCGAGTGACAATTGATACTCAAAGAAAGTCTGGTGCTGGAATAAATGAAAAGTACTTTTGTAGAAACTAAAATGGATTTTTAATTCATTGTGAACAATCTTAACTAATGAAATGACCCTTTATATTTACCTTCAGTGAGACAGTGTGATAAATAAGTTATTCAGTGTATCTGTCTTCTTTAAAGATATTCTTTCCTGCACTAAGCTGTTATTCCTGTACTACAATAACGTCCCTGTACCAAAATGTTGTGCTTGCACTGGAATGAGGGTTAGATACCAAAAGTATGTTTTGTACTTGTACTGAAGTTTTGACCTTCGTGCAAGAAATCTAAGTCTCCGGGGTAGAACACTCTGATCCTATACCAGATTTGAGGTTCCTACACCAGATAATCAATATTTCTACACTTGGTTTGTAGATTACCTTCGAAAAATAAAAAGTGTGTTAAGTGAAATAGTGTGAAAAGCAAAAATAATTTGAAAGTAAATTCTCACAAGAATAAAGATGCTTCAACCAAACTTATATTCTAGATAGGAAATGATTTTAAAAAGTTAAAGTAAATCTTTCTTTAAAATAGAAAACTCTTTTATATAATTATGAAAATTATCTGGTTGTGTAAATAGGCCTTTCCTGAGATAGTTGTGCATATAGTTTAGATATTCCTTTTAATGTTTTAACTCAGAAGGTTCATTTAATAATTAATCAGGAAATTCAATCCTTTCTTCGAAAGTGTTCAGTGCAAGCACATACTGGTAAGTTACTACAACATTTATTCCATATCCATGACAACACAATTAAATCTTAAGTGAAACCTTAGATATTAATAATGACCTTAGTTTAGAAACAAACATCAATCTTGCAGGAAGGAATAAAGAAATTTCGCTAAAGGAAGGAGTAAAAGACTTGTGAAACTGAAGCAATGAAATCAACTTGCAGAACCAGAAATGCACTAATACAAGCACGTGCTTGTACCGATATTGCAGAAATGAAATCAAGCATTACAAAGGAAAGCTTATGGAAATTGAAATAAAATAATTCTAATCCTGCACACCACATATCCGCAACAAAATAAATTTAAATCAAATCAAATCTGTAACTTGTGAGGAAAATCAAAGTAAATAGCAAATTCACACCTGCACTTTAAATTAAATTAACACACCTTTAAAGAAATAGAGAACGAGCTGGGTTGGTCGGGCCCTGGCCAACCAGCTCGTTTCCCTGTTATGAAATCAATAAATGCAGTTGGTCAAAGATTCATCACAATGCAAATGGAAAATGAGACTACGTACTGGCACATGTTGGGATGGGGTCCCCTGGGTTAGTGTTGGGGTTAAAAACCCAAGTTTTGATGTAATTGTTGTAAATGATGTAAAGTATTTGCAATTTGTGGATGCGATTAGGAGTCAAAGGGGTTTTAGCCCTTTGTTTATATAAAATTTGAGTCGATTTTGAGATCTACCCATGGTCCGTGGACCATGGGATTGTATGTGAAAAGCTATAAGTAGGAGTGTCTTAGAGAGTCTAAGGAAGAGATTTGGTGATGATGATAGTAATGGGTCGATAGAAGAGAAGTATTAACGCAAAGAAGTGGGTTAGATAGGAGAGAAATGCTTTGCAGCTGAGTCCGCAGAGGCCTAGGTAGAGTCTGCAGCTAAGTGCGCGGACCCCTCTAGCTGAGTGCGTAGGGAAGTTTTGAGTCTGTATTTTGAACTGGAAATGGATAAAGAAGATGTTTATGGAGAAATATTGTGTATTATTGTTTATTTCTATTTATGAATTATGTTGTTGATGAGTAATATGTTTATGGAATATTGATCTAATAATGCACGATTGTATTGAATAACTGCTAGATGATGTACGCAAGCATGTTTCTGTAACTATGCGAAGACTCTGATGAATTATCTAATGTTTAATGATAAGACAAGCTTATCTACACGAGCCCTAATCTAGAGTAGTTCTCTGATGCACATAAGTGGATAAACAGAATATTAAGGGTCCACAAGGACCTATCATGGACCTTCAAGAAGGTCTGAAGGCTATTTAAGTGGAGTTTCAGTACCGAGCCCTAGGGGCTTATAGATTTGTGCAAAGACAGATCTAGGGTGCTAAAATACATCACATTGATCTCTTGATGCAAAAACTTGGTTCCAGTATCACCCCATACTGCTTCAAGTGAGACTGCAGCCTACTCTACGTAGGTTGTTGCCGAAAGGGCTAGTAGTGTAGGGTTTTGTTGGTTGGCACAAATAACTCTGAACCTGGGTTAGGACCCCCTAAGACAAAAAATGGTTCCGTTACCGGGACCAAGATCTTCTTAAGGAGATGTGTTATGTTGCATCACTGGAACTCGACCAAGAAGGAAATTGAGAAGTGGTTGGGCAAAAATATTCACGAATTCAGGGCATAGGAAAATAGAAATTTGCACCTGACAAAGGAGAAGTGGTTGGATAGATATTTGTATACTGAAATACACAAAATTTTCTTCTGCACCTTCTTGATTGAATTATACGAATGGTTTGCTAAGTTGGTAGATGGACAAGTGTTAAGTTAAGGTATGTTCTATGCTTATAACAATTTACTTCTTTTCTTATTATATTCCACAGATTAGCAATCGCATATATATAAAGTAAAGTGCAGATAGAACATTAAACGATCGATAGAAAACAAGCCAAGATAAGAGACACAAGATGTGGCGGCTAGCCAGGGACAAACCCCACAATGTGTGGGGAAACCCTTTGATCAAATCTTCTTTTATCTTCAATAATTCAGCAGAGAGAAATAGTACAATGAATCTGATTCATATCAGCAATAGCAAACCCTAGATCATCAGCATCAGCATTAGCGGCTTCATTATCAAACTAGGGCAGACGATATCTCACAAACTGACCGTCGAATTGACTTCATTCCACCACCAAAAGTTTTGGCTTCCAGAGGAGGTTCAGATGAACCTACAACGTAGTTTAGATGAGGAGATCTTCTAGGCCACGCAAGTCAATCTTTACTTCTGCAGTCGCAGCTTCAGTTTCAGCAGTTTCCGGCTTCAAACTAGGGCAGTCGATATCTTGCAAATCGTTCATCGGATTGACTTCATTCCACCACCAAAAGTTGCAGCTTTTAGAGGAGGTTCAGATGAATCTACAGCACAGTTCAGATGAGGAGATCTTCTAGGCCACATAGGTCAATCTTTACTTCTGCAATTGCAGCTTCAGTTTCAGTAGTTTCCGGCTTCAAACTAGGGTAGTCGATATCTTGCAAACCGTTCATCGGATTGACTTCATTCCACCACCAAAAGTTGCGGATTTCAGAGGAGTTTCAGATGAACCTACAGTGCAGTTCCAAAGAGGAGATCTTCTAGGCCACGCAAGTCAATCTTTACTTCTGCAGTTGCAGCTTCAAATTCAACAGCTTCCGGTTTCACATGTGAGAGAGAGAGAGAGACCCATTTTAGCGCAGTAGAGAAGAGACTCATATCTGCGCAATAGAGAGAGAGAGATGTGATGAGATGAGTGAATCCAAATGAGGAAAAGTCCTCTTATATTTATACACAATGTTGGTGGGTGAATAGATGCGACTTTTGGGCTTCTGAGCCTACATGAGTTTTAGGTCGGCTTGATAATAATTCCATAATCAAGATAAATTCATATCTCTATGAATACTTATCGGAATCGGATGATATTTATATCAATCCTACACCTCTCGATGAGAGGAATCTAATAAAAATATTATCAGCCATGAATAAGATGACCCACATGAAGTTTTTCCCTGGTTTCCAATTTTAACACTCCCTCTCAACCATGGAGAACTTCATCTACAATCTGTCTATCGGTCGTTACTATTCATCCATCAAATGCACTGCCCTATATAGCCTGACCCTTGTCGTGCTCTGCTCAATTCTGCCTGATCTTCTTTGACTTGATCTGCCCTGTACTGATCTGTACTGTTTTGCTCTATTTTTCTCTGCTCTTGCATTGTTCTGTTCTGCTCTGCTTTTGTCTGAATTATGAAAAAGAAGAAATGATCGAGGATATATCATACTGACTCAAAGTCAGTCTTAGAGTATGTACCACTGGTCCTAGACCAATCTCAACCAACCCGAAGTCAGCGTCATAGTGAGTACAACTCCACTGGTGCTAAACCAGTATCATCCTCCACTGACTCAAAGTCAGTCTTAGAGTGCATACCACTGGTCCCAAACCTGTCTCTGCCGACCCGAAGTCAGCTTCATAGTAAGTACCACTCCTACCACTAGTCCCAGACCAGTATTGCAGTCTCAGAGAGTGTACCACTAGTCCCAGACTAGTCTCAACCGACCCGAAGTCAGTGTCATAGTATGTACCACTCTCACTGGTCCTAGAACAGTACTGCACTGACACAAAGTCAGTCTCGGAGTATGTACCACTGGTCCCAGACTAGTCTCAACCGACCCGAAGTCAGCGTCATAGTATGGTACAACTCCTACCACTGGTCC
>APFE031455156.1:1592-23953 GCA_000404065.3 Pinus taeda
TAATATATATATATATATATATATATATATATTGCGTTTCCCCGTTTCCAAAATTTGGGGAGGTCACGTTTCGTACCCGTGCCTGTTTCGGAAACTCGTACCCGTTTCCCCGTTTCATGCAACTTAGTATCATTTCTAGTGCTAAATCACACATAACAGTGAATCATCTCCTGAATAGTAAGTCCAGACTCCTGAGTCCCAACTCAGCCTCAAAATATCAACAAAAAATATAATAATGTATCTCATATCATAAGTCATAATGTCATATACAATGAAATGAACCAAATAACTAATACTATTGATTTCCTCTGCCCCTCTTGCAAGAAAATGCTATAGCTTTCCCTTTCCCTCTAGATGTAGATGCTGGTGCTGGTGGAGTTGGCAATGGAGTCTGTTGTGCTCTAGAAGCTGAAGAACTAGAAGTAGGAGCTATAGGAGGTAGACCAAGTCCTCTACTGGTGGCAGGGGTAGCCCGGGCAGGAGGTGTCACCTCCTCCTCCTGTTACTCCAAATCCTCCTCCTCCTCTTCCACTACATCCTGCACTAACCAATCATCAG
Source organism: Pinus taeda (assembly GCA_000404065.3). Lineage (NCBI taxonomy): Eukaryota > Viridiplantae > Streptophyta > Pinopsida > Pinales > Pinaceae > Pinus > Pinus taeda. The sequence goes on from APFE031455156.1 coordinate 2,151, forward strand.
CAGACTCCATGAGAGGCCTCTCGGCCTCAACCCTCCATGCAGCAAGTGGTGTCATCCATCCAAAGAAATGGCCTCCATATCAGGGTCCTCAAAGTTGCCTCAACCCACAATCGAAGATGTAGTAGACCGTAGACATGTCATTAGTCGCTGGGACCCCCAACCGTACAAAGATCATAAATAAAATTAATAATTATAAAAAATATATTGTTTAATGAATTCAAAAATTTATTTGGAAATTTGCAATATTCTAAATTTTTAAGTGTTAACCTGTTGCGCTTCTTATTGTGTATTTTTTCAAATACACTCCAGTTGTGCTCACATCCTGAGGAGCTACATGTTGGGTTGAGGATTCGAATGGCAAACTTTTGCAGAAGGGCTACCCTGGCACCATACATTCTCCACCATGCATCTACAATAAAATTACAAATAAAGTTTTAAATAAACATAAAAAAAAATGGAATTTGAAGAGACGATGAAATTTGAAACAAAGATCAGTCACAGCCATGTCAAAGCCAAATGTGCCACCTGCCATCCTATATGTCTCAATTTCTTTAGAGACCTCTGTACGTTCTACTGGAGATCACACCATCTTCTAGACACTAGATAAGAATCCATCTATGATCTCAGCATAAAATACAAACCCACATGCGTAAGAAAATGCGGGGTTCAGGAAAATCCCAACAGCATGAATGGGACGATGGAGTGTGTTGTTCCATCGCTCATCAATCACTCCCCATAGGAGTTGTCTCTGAAACCCTTCATCTCCCTTATCATCATAGTAGGCCCGAATGGCTTCTTTGGTCCTGTCAATGGCCTCATACAAACAGCCCATTGCAGGCTTCTCACCATCAACTAACCGAAGAACCTTGCCAAAGGTTCAGTAACGGCGCACACCTCTTGTACTCCCGCCCAAAAGTCTTCCTGGTATGAAACTAGGCTGCATATGGCCTTTCCCTCTAGTTTGCGGTTCATTGGCAAAACACGTCACTCCTCTGAAAGAAACATTCTCTTCACATCCCACATAGAATTCAAGAGGGATTGAAGAGATATGGAATTGGAGGCAAACCGTGTAATGGCGGGGCGTACTAACTCTTTGTTGTTGGTGAATCTTCTCATCAAGCTAAGCATTGATGTATGGTTATATATAAATTTTGTAATGTTTTTGGATGACTCAACAATAGCTTTGACAAAGGGAATTCTCCCTATGTCCTCCAACATCAAATCAATACAGTGTGCAGCACAAGGTGTCCAAAATAAAGTAGGATTCCTGTCCATAAGTATCTTGCCAGTAGCAACATAATTTGCAGCATTGTCCGTTATGACTTGGACAACATTTTTTGCACGCACCTCCAAAATAAACACATCTAGCAAATCACATAAAGTTCTTGCATCTTTGATTTGTGCAGATGCATCAATAGATTTGATAAACATAGTCCCTTTGGGACAATTAACCAAGAAGTTTATAAGGGTTCTCCCCTTTTGGTCAGTGCAACCATCTGACATCACAATGCATCTTGTTTGTGCTCATGATGCCCTAAAATCCTCCAATCTTTTGGTGCAGTCAAGCTTTTCATTTTGAAGAATCCGGCCTCTCATGTCATGATAAGAAGGGATTTTGTACCCTAGGCCAATAGTTGCAATAGCATCAATAGTAGGTTGGAAAAATGGATTATTCCTTACAATGCTGAAAGGAATATCACTCCAAAGGAAAAATTTTGCTAACAACTTGTCAGCTTGTTCTTTCTCAGTTTTTTTTAGCATTGAACTGATAGATGGCTGTGAACCAAGTGTTGTTCGAGGAACAAAAAATAATGAGGCAACTACTGGATTGGTTGATGTTGCAGTAGAACCAATTGCACTTGCTTGTTTAGCTGACTTTTTTTAGTTGCTTCTTCATTTCTTCTTTGGCCTCTCTATTGTGGTCTAAAGTTTCCAATGCTTTCATGGCTCTTTGGATGAGTTCAGGATTTGTATTTTTGTAAGGCCCTACATCAAATCCAGGGATTTTTGCAAGGTGATACTTCAATCTGTACACCCCCCCGGACATATGGTGCCCAAACAACTTGCAAGTCAAGTTTAGTCTATCATTCAGAGCATTAGGTTCACCAAATTCCTAGAAAGGGTCCAATTTCCTTTGCATGTTTGATTTTGAACTTTGAAGTTGAAAACTTGAATGGTGTTTCGGTGAACCTATGGGAAAATAAGGATTACAATTTAGTATTTACAAATTACAAACTTACAATTTAGTATTTTACTATTTACATTGTACAAAACCTAAAAATTTTTTACATACAATTTAAGAAAACTCACTCCAAACCCAACCAAAAACATTGAAAAAAACAAAAACAAAGTTACAAAACAATGAAAACAAAAAATATTGGTGCCCATACCGTTTTTATGGAGATAATCAATCTTCTCCTTAGCACACTCTTTGATTTTCTCCTCCACGCAGTTGATTTAGCTCCAAAATGGCAAAATCTCCAAGCCTCCAACACTACAAGTCTCCAAACCCCACCACGCGCTCTGTTGTCCAAATGAAATGAAAAAAATCATGTTTTTCCCTTTTAACACGCGCTGCCCGAGCCTCGCACGATTTTTTCGAAAAAATCGAGCAAAAAAAAAAATCCGATTGCTAAGCGTGATTTTCTCTTTTCATTGAAATTAGCGCGATTATACGATAATATCGCGATTTGAACAACACTGGTTTTTTGGCTTCAAACAGGTCATCATGGCATTTTCGCCATAACCTTTTTTCTGCGAAGCTTCAGACGCTGAAATTAAAACCCATTTGAGCTGAAATTTTGATGAGCCTCGTGGCCGAATTTCAGATCTTGGTTCGCTATATTTTCAGAGATATGATCTGAGGAAGCTAGGGTTTTTGCAAGCTCTTGAATTCCATGTCAAATAGGTGACGTTGGGAAAATCATCAAAACTTTCTCTCTGAGCATTGGATTCAAATTTCGTAAATATTCATAGAAAGAAGACAGATTGTAGTTTGTTGAGTAGCATTTTCAGGGCCAAACGTTGCAACAGTGACACGTGGCACTTCGTACAAGTTCGCTCTATTGAACCAGGCTATAATCAGGTCATTGTGGGAGGTTGGGCATAACTCTTTCTTGAAGAATCCAATCTTGATCAGACCTGTAGGGTTGCAAAGAGGACTCAGAGAGCTACCATAGGACGAAATTTCAGACCCTGGAGATCCAAAATGGCATAAATACAACCGATTCAATATCGAGCTCCTAGAAGGCAAGAAAAGCATGCATTTCAAGGATCACTGCAGTAAGGACCACACATCAACAATCAAGGGTAAGTGTCCTACAGCAAGGTATGTATGATTAAGTGTTTACATTTGAATTTTGAGTATCATCTCTGACATATGTTTTTGCAGGACAACATAAGTATATATAGGGTCTCGGTTATATCTCTATCTCTATATGTTACAGTTAGTTTTGATACCACATTTCGGATGTCCTATTCTTGATACTACACATTTGATGCTACACCAAGTCTGCTAAATCTATATGATGTTGTAAGTTCATGTTACTTGTCTTGTCATGGCTGATAGAATGGTCTCTGTTGTTGTACTTAGAACTTGGTTCATCACAAGTCTAGGGTTTGTCATCAGTTTCTTTTGTATATATCTTTAGGTCAATTTTGGATATAGACTTGCATAGAGTCCAGGCCTATATCAAGAGTGGGAGTCTTTGTCTACTGCTGCAACAAGTCAACAACAAAAGTGACAAGAACATTTCAGGTACGCATTGTAATTTTAATTTGTATTTATTCATTATTATGCACTTACGTTTGTTTTGCAGGCAGAGGTAAGTTGAAGGGTATTTTGTTTTTCCTTTTGAGATTGGGTTTCGTTGGGCAAATTTGCGTGCAGGTAGAAGAAAATTCAAGGACAACATCAAGCGAGCATTCAAGAGCTGAAGTATCAAATCAAAGGAAGCATTGCAGTAGGACATCCTTTAAAGACATGATAGCCATCCGTATATTGTGAAGAAGTGTCAATGCCAAGATTCATCGTTGTAAAGTTGTAAAAAGAGTCATTTGTAAAAGTGGCATCATTGGAAGAGTCATTATTGTAAAAGAATCAATTTGCTTAGAGTCGAAAAGGCATTGTTGGGAGGTATAGGAGTCTCTGTTGGGATGATGTCATGGTTGGGTTGCAGGTCATAGTGTGATTGGGTGTTCAGTCAAAATCATTGTAAATCATATTGTATCGTGGATCATTGTCCTTGGTATGGGAATCCACACTCTTGTCTCATTTTCAGTCATTATAGGGTGGCGGGGAGGTGTTAGGCGGGTGCATGAAGTCGCCTGCAGGTTGGTAGGTTGGTCTAGGATGTTGGGGCATCCATTCAGTTGACTACTGAAGCAACCGGGTCGTTGGGCGTCCTTCCAGTGGGAGCTGGAGAAGAATGTTTTTCTAGAATTCTAGGAAGTTGTTGCTTTCATTTCAGTGGGGGCTGAAGATTAAAGAATTTATTAGAAAAGCATTCGGTGGTTTTTGACCCGGAGGGGGTTTACCACATAAAAATTTTGTCTCTACTGTGTTCTTTTATTTACTGTTATTACTGCATAAACATTAATAATAATTGAAGATTAACTAATGCTTTGAAAAGATTTAAAAGTGCTAATTGCTAAGGAATACTGATTCACCCCCCCTCTCAGTGTTTCCAACATAAAAAGCTAGTTGTCCAGTTGGGACTGCGCAGGCTCTGCGTCACACTAAAGCTGCCTGTCACATGTGTTGCTTGAATCAATTGCCAATTTAGACGTCTTGCCGGCTGCTGACTAGGAAAATGCTTCTCTGGCCCTCTGGAACCTTTGCCCGACCTTTGGAACTAAAAACGTCTTCCTTCCTTAGCAAATCGAACTGCCCTCTAAAGCCTTTGTGCTGCCTCTGTGCAGCTGCTTGGAGAAATTTCGGCCTCTCTCTGCAATGCACTCACTGGATTTGGAAATCTTCCTCCAACTCACTTGTCCTTGCCCCTCATTGTGTCTACTTCCTTCTGAAGCTCGAGCTCTTCCGACAACTGTGTGCTCCTTGGAAAAATTGAACTCTTTAAGGAAATCAAACTCCACAAATGTATTCTCCATCTACCCATCGACTTCTTCTTATAATCCTCTTTTGGACCTCCAACAACCAATATTAATACTTAATCAAGGGCCCAGATTAATTCCTTGTCGAATTGTGTGAGTTTCTAGATGATTCACCTCTTATCTCAATTAATTTTGATTAATTAACCAGATTTCCTAAGTTTAGACTTAGGAAATATTAAAAAATAGGCTAATAATTTAATTGAGACACTTCTTGGTGGAATTTCCAGAAACGATTTTTGGATTATGGAGAACTCATGTTTTAGCCTCTCCACAAAGTTTCGAGAATAGAACACCTTTGATGCTACAAAAACTAACACTCCCTCTTAGCGAGGAAGGTATTCTAGTGCTGCAACATTGCTGCTACAACACCTTGTCTTTGTTGTTGATATCTAGCCATTGGAAGCATAAAAACTAATAGCTTGTTGACTAAAATGTAAAAATACACAAAAGGTATTTTGTAGTAATAATTTATTATATATAAAAATGTTTAAGTGATGAATGTTACAATGAAGACCGGCATATATATACCTAAGCAGGTGTCCTTTCGTGACTAGGCATGTCTATTAGACATGCCTTTTCACTTAACTTAATGGCTATTTAACATAATCAATATTTGATTATTTAATATTTACATTTATTTTATTTATTTATTTGTTATGAATTATATTCATAACATAGCCCCTTCCTTTAGAAGCTTTGTCCTCAAAGCTTATTGTCGGTTGTTTCCTTCAGTTTGCATTTGTCATCTCGGCATATGTAATTCGACGCCATTGGCACCTCTACCTATATAATTCACTTGGTAACACTATCTTGAATCCAGGGTTATCAATTATTTTTTTAATAACTCTATTTTTTTAAATAACTCTATTTTTTTTATATAACTATATTAAATTTATATAATATAGTTTATATTAATTGAATTTATTATATAACATTGCTTGAAACTATATTATAATACTTTAATATAGTTTTGATTTTTTTTTAACGTGATTGAATGGGATATGACGGACAGACGCGTTTGTCGAGGTCCCTGTTGACTACGGCACTTAACCTGGACCATGATACGATGTCGTAACTTGGACCATGATACGTTGTCGTCGACAATGGGCATTCACTAATGGTCAGTGGATAATGTCAAAGGAATGGTGCCACGAAGAGTTCGACAACACTGTGGAATGGTTATGGAATGGAATGCGGGACAGGCAGAAATAGGAGCGCAGAACAAACAGCAAGGAAGGTTGCAACGGACAACAATGGGGCAACATTGTCGATGCGGTTGGGCAGGGTCTTCTACCGGAAAAGTGGGCAACGTCCAACAACAGGGATGGCAATGCTAGCAATGCTCCTTGCATGGCCGAAATGTTGGCGGTTGTGGCTGCGCGCAAGGTTGTGGTCCTAGAAACCCCTCACACCAACTAGATTGTATCCGACGTGCTACTAGGTTTCATCACGAGGAAAGATGACTGGATTGTATCCGACATGCTGCTGGATTTCATCACCAGGAAAGACGATTGGATTGTATTTGACGTGCTGTTGTATTTCATCACCAGGAAAGACGACTGGATTGTATTGGCGTGCTGTTGGATTTCATCACCAGGAAAGAAGCACAAGACAAAAATGTCATCAGGTTCTTGGTTTATGTCGATGTAACCTATTAACATGTTCACCGAATCCATGGCATATTTGATTAGATGAAGTGGTCTGTTTATTTCAAACCTATACTCCACGATATCTAGCGCTTGCTCTCGCCCCCTTTTCCTCATGACACTGCAGGTCATGCCAGAAGGTTGATTGATGAAATATGTATCATTGAGGCAATTCTCTTCTACACCCAAAGTTTTTGTTAATCGCATTGGTAGATTTTCATTTTGAGCGATTCTTGCAAGCTCATTAGGGCTAATGTAATATTGAGGGTGCAATCGAAGGGAAAGTTGCTTGTGGAGTCTTCCATCGAACATGGAATAAATTTTCAATGAGATTTCATGTGAAGAACTATTATGGTTATACATCCCCATCTCCCTACTACAAGGAGATAAAAACCTAAAATGTAAATTCCCCCAAGGAGTGCCACTTTCATCTAGAATGGTATACAACTTTTTGTACTCTTTTAATTCAAAAATTGTGAATAGTTTTTCTCTATTACTGTAAATCATCCCCCTGCAATTTGGAATATCAAAATCGCAATGATGTATTTTATCTGATCGAAAATACCTTCTATATGTTGTCGTTTGTCTTGCTATAAGCAGTGTAATTGGAATACTCTTGAAAATTTTAAGAGGAACCCCACCAACAATTAACAATGAATCATTATAATTATTGTATTACACAAAGTCCACTATATGTGGCGATCGCATTATTACGGGGCTTCCATTATCGTGAGTAAGAGGTGAGATTTCTCCATTTGCATATCGTAGATATGGAATAAGATCATGTTGCCTATGGAGAACAAATATTATGTCACTGACTATCACAATGTCACTTATAGAGGAACTCTGCGAAGGGTTCTTGAATGCTTGTAGATGATATTCCAGAAATGTAAGCATAGCCTTAGTTTTCTCGTTCAACTCTCGAGCTTTCAGGTACAGTTACTCAAGGTTTCTTCTGTGCCTTTTACCGTGATGCATGGCCTTGATATTTGCTGCTGTCATTGCAATGCCCTTTACTGACTTTATCGCTTCTGGAAGAAGCTACTGCTTAAAGAATTCATTTCCTTTCTCCCGCTCTTCATCTGCCAACTTTGGATCAAAATCTTCCTGTTGTTCCAAATCTTTATTTACTTTCTCAGCTTCATTTAGTTTCTTCAATGTATGTGGATTACGATGTTCTGTAAGTACTTTTTGGAAGGTTTCAATTGCTAGCTCATAGTCCTTAGAACATTTAGCCATCTTAACATATACAATTCCTTTTTTAATCGAAGGTCATGCAATCATTTTAAAATCTGAATGAAGCTCCCTCCCTCTTTCAATAGCCTTGTCACAGTCTTCAATGCAAACTTCATACTTCACCATTCCCAAATAGACAACTGCTCTTTTTGTTGAGGAGATATCTTCATCATCAAGATCCATTGCTTTTGAATAATGCTTAATAACAATCTGAAAATCTTCCTTGTTGTAAGTTGCATTTCCAAGCTCCTTTTCCTTTTGTGCCTCTGCTTTTTGAGCCGCCCCTCTCTTTCTCCTCATCTGGAATATCCATTAGTTCTGGTTGACCTGGAGGTGGGTGTAATGGAAACTCCAGCTCTAAGGGAGGGCCTATTAGTTTCTCCTTTTTCCTTTTCTCATATTGTTGCTCTTCTTCTAATTCATATTGGTCCACTTCATCATGTATTATATCTTCTGGATGTAATCCCCTTTGTTCACTTCCTCCTTCCTCTGAAGTAGCCCTACCAACACTTTGCACTAGACTATGTTGAGAAGCATATTTGAATTGTTCTTCCTTGCCAGTATAACCAAAAACATCATGCATATCTACTGTTGAACAAGTTACATGGTGATCATCACCTTGATCACTTAGTTCTCTAACTGGCTTGGTATCTACTCATTCTCCTTTACTTTCAACATCAACTTCATCTGAATCATCATCTTGATCTTTTTTAATTTCTTCACCGTTATTATCATCTTCCTTATTATCGATTTCCTTTCGACATGCTTTAACTTTTGTATATGATTTTTCTACCTGTTGAAATGCTTGAATTTTACTAAACTGCTCAACGCAATCAGGACGTGAACATAATGACAAATTGTGCAGTGAACAATGCTCAAAGACCCGCATGATTATATTGTGTGCCATGGCTCTGATACCACTAAAGCATAAAAATTGATAGCTTGTTGACTAAAATGTAAAAATACACGAGGTATTTTGTAATAATAATTTATTATATATAAAAATGTTTAAGTGATGAATGTTACAATGAGGACCCGCATATATATACCTAAGAAGGTGTCCTTTCATGACTGGGCATGTCTTTTAGACGTGCCTTTTCACTTAACTTAATGACTATTTAACATAATCAATATTTGATTATTTAATATTTACATTTATTTTATCTATTTACTTGTTATGAATTATATTCATAACACCACTACCCACCAACCACTGTGCAACTCTAATGCTATATTTGCGTTGCTGTTGACACTGCCATACTGCTACCAACTCTGTATTTGCACTGCAAATCCCTCTCATCTATTGTTGCTAAAACTACAACTACTATAATTGAGAAGCATCCTAAATACTGAATCAACTACGTCTGCTACATCTGTCTCCCGAGTCCTGACCGTTACAAGCTACTGCACTGTCCACTGAAGAATTTGCGCTGTTGTTGACTCTGCTACTGAGCATCCTACTCTACTGTAAACACTGCATTGCACTTCTCAACACCTAACTGCTACTAGTATGCAACTATCACTCGAGATCTGACTACATCAATGACATTGGTCCATCTTGCTACTAAATACTCTAGGCCCCCATAGCCAAGTAATGATCCATGAGGTGGGCTCCTCAATGGACCTTGCCCATCTCTACAACTCTCTGGGGCTACAACTCCACGCCGCCTCTCCTGGAGCTATAGCTGCAAACATAGCAAAATCTGATCTACTTAATATTGTTGCTGCTACTGCTCTGATAATGCTTCCGCATTGCTGTTGCAAATCCTGCAATAATGATTTTGATCTCCCCAGATCCTAAAGCGCTAGCTTCCATAGGGTTACTCCCTCTAAAGCTACATTCCCTCTGAGTCTCGATTTCCCTATGGGAAATCTCTCTTCTCCCACGTGGCAACTAGCATTGTCCTCCTGCACTGGAAATTGGACTATGAAGCTATGCGCTGGGAATCTTTTGGCTGGAATTGCACCTACATACTACAACTGGGAATTTCACACTGCTTGTCACTGCAACTACTTATGCAACTGTCTCCCAGGTATTGATTGCAACTAGCAATGCAGTTGTCATCTGAATGACTGACTGCACCTGCTGACACTGTGATCCTTCTACTACTGATTCTGTTGGGCTGCCATAGCAAGGATATTGATCCATGTAAGAAATCTGCAACAATTGGATCTAATTTGTTGCTCTTCCATGGATCTTGCCCATCCGACACTCTAGAGTTTCATATACTCCTCCTAGATCTGGTGCCCAACTATCTCCTTTCAATCCTTATCTTGAAATGGGACCTTTCTTCTTTGCAACTTGTACTAGACAACTCGCACTTCGTCCGACACTTGTCTCTGACAACTGGAATTCGAATTGTTGTCCAGATCTGCAATCTGACAAACTCGTATGACATTCTTTGGCAATCTTGTACGACCATCTCTACAAAGCTGCAAAAAATGCGAAACTCAAATATCTAGAGAATACAAATACAAATTTATTCTTTCTCCTGGGGCCCTGCTTCTGCGACTTGCACTCCCTTTTGGAATACATTGCCCTGCCCGTTGGTTCTGCCTCTGCAACTGGAAAATTTGGATTTTTGAAGCTAGAAACCCTATGAAAGAAAACTCCCTCTGTGTGTGCACTTTCTCTTCCACCCGGCACAGATTTTGCTCTAGCAAACTGCTGCAAAACACTCTGAGAGAAAACTCCCTGTGTGTGTGCACTTTCTCTTCCACCCGACACAAATTCTGCTCTAGCAAACTGCTGCAAAACCTTGCGAGAGAAAACTCCCTTTGTGTGTGTACTTTCTCTTCCACCCAACATGGATTTTTCTCTAGAAAATTGCTGCAAAATCCTTTGTGCGTAAACAAGAAATCAGCTCAGCGAAAATCTGAGTTGCTACTCTCTCTGCTTGCTGGAATCACTTTTCTAGACAAATCGAATTTTCGTGCAACTACAACTCGAAAATCAAACCCTTGCCCAGGAATTCACGCTGCTTGGCTAGGCGTTGCACAGCCTCTGCAAATTTTGGTTGTTTCTTCCTCTGAATAACAAAATTTTCTTCTCTCACCTCTAAGCTTCCGCATTTAATCAATCACGCTCTGATACCATGTCAAAATTTCAAGTCTGAAATCCTATTGTAGCAACTAGAAATTATTCTTCTAATTTTAATTAATTTAACAATTTATTTGCTATGGAAAATATCGAATAAATCACACTGCAGCCTTCACAAATAAGACTGCGGAAAATAATAGCAGTAGAAATTGAGAAATATGCTAGCACACACACATCAAAATGAACACGTTGATTTTTGGACAAATGTCCCTGAGAAAACCCAACTTGGGAAAACCGGTGCAGCAGTTGAGGGTTTTTATTATCATGTGGCAGTGAAATTATCTAAGTACAATCTAGATGTCGAATACTAGCTCTCCTGCAGAGAGAATACTGGCAAAAATAATCTTTTAGGGAAATTACCCTCACTCCGAGCAATCTCGACACTTCACTGCCACTGAAAAGCTAGCCGTCCAACTAGGCCTACATAGGCTTTGCTTCACACTGAAGTTGCCTGTCACACGTGTTTTCTGAATCGACTACCAATCTAGCTGTCCTGCCTGTTGCTGACTAGGAAAACAGTTATCTGACCCTCTTGAACCTCTGCTTGGCCTCTAGAACTGAAAACGTCTTTCTTCCTCAACAAATCGAACTACCCTCTGAAGCCTCTGTATTGCCTCTATGTAGCTTCCTAGAGAAATTTCGGCCTCTCTTTTGTTGAAGAAAGTGTAACTAGGTTCAGTATTCATAATGACATGATCTTTGTAACCGCTGTAATAAATGATGTAGTAAATTATTATTGTAAATATTGCCTCATGGGTTTCATGAGCAAGAAGTGTAATTAGGTCAAAGATTTCTTCTTGATGTCTTTAGGTTTTTATTTAATTATCAAAGAGTCATGTCATATATTGAAGAGCTCTTTAAGAGCCTATGTGCAATGTATTCTAGCCTACAAGATGTGTAGCAGCCCTCCAAAGACCAAGCGTAATCCTCCAAAAAATCTTAATGTCAGCTCCAAAATAAATTAAATGCATAATTTAAAGTCATGTTGGCTTGAGAAAAAGGTCACGTTGGTTCATGGATTCACGTCGGCTTATTATATGTGCACAAACTACTATAAATACCCACGAAGGGTTAGCGCAAATCACACAAGAAATCTCACAAGTTGTCTCTGAAATTTCGGGTGATGAAGGAGCAGAAGATCCGCATTTCGGTGGGCTAGATCTATGGTACAACTACCTCCTCGGATGGGTATAAAGAGCAGCAGAACCCGGGCTAATCTACTCTCGTCTTTCCTGTGGTTTAAAGGTGAAATTCTCGAATGGATAGATTAGAGAAGATTGTGGATATGAACACTGTGTCAGCATGTGTTCTAGGACAGACACTTTTCTTGTAATGACAATCTCGAAAATATATGATCTCACATGGTAGTTCTGACTCATAGAACTCGGTGGCATTCCTATAGCAGCCTAAACGTAACAAATAGAAGTAACTTGGACTACAAGAGGTAGATCTACATACTCGGCATATTATCTCAGCATAAATATATAAGGGTATCTTACCTCCTCGCATATTCTCATCAGATCGCAATGTATTGTTATATTTGATTACATTATCAAAGATACAATTTTGACAACAGTAATCTCATAGTCTCGACATTAATAAAAGGATAAGGATTTAGATCACTATCTTGAAGGATGTATTTATAGACTTACTGTCTCGGCATAAAAAGGATTACGGAATTAACATATTCTCTTGGCATATGATCAGTAAGGTATGGTGATGATCCTAGTGCTCAATGAAGCATGGTAAAACAATCATCATAAGGACTATCATAATGGAACCCTAAATGAAAGCATAAAATGAAGAACACAGTGAAGATCTCAATAGATCTCAGTGATGTGTGAAAGATGCAGCAGTAAGGACTTCATAGGTGCAACAATCATGAAGATCTCAGCAATGATGGTGCAGAGGATTGATGTCTTGGTCTTGGAGAGGCAGATTGTATTAAGAGTCATGGTCTTTGTATTCATCAATGGAATCTTTATAAGAAGAATTTTTGCGTGGGTTTTCCTCTCCAAGAGGGAGAGGTTTTGGCCCTGGCAGAAAGCCAAATATTTGTGTTCTTGTCTCATTTGGTTTTTGTAGTAGTTTGATGAAGTGAAAACAACACAATAATAATGAATGAAAGACCAAGTTAATATAAATTGTTTAAATACTTCACAAATTGTTATTATGTTATAGATGAATCATTGTAATTCCTAACTGCCCTAGATTTTTCAACATCTTTGCAATGCACTTACCCAATTTGGAAATCTTCCTCCGGCTCACTTTCCCTGCCCCTCACTATCTCTGCTTCCTTCTGAAGCTCGAACTCTTCCGGCAACTATTGGCTCTTTGGAAAAGTCGAACTCTCAAAGGAAATCGAACTCCACAAGTGTATTCTCCACCTACCCATTGACTTCTTCTTATAATCCTTTGTTGGACCTCCAACGACCAAGGTTAATACTTAATCAAGGGCCTAGATTAATTCCCCGTCGATCCGTGTGAGTTTCTAGATGATTCACCCCTTATCTCAATTAATTATGATAAATTAACTAGATTTCCTAAGTCTAGACTTAGGAAATATTAGAAAATAGGCTAATAATCTAATTGAGACACTTATAGGTGGAATTTCGAGAAACGATTTTTGAGTTATGGAGAACTTATGTGTTTTAGCCTCTCTATAATGTTTCGAGACTAGAACACCTTTGATGCTACAGAAACTAACATTTTCCATCCTCAAGGAAATTACAGATGCTTATCCAATCCTCCATCTACCATTCTCTCTCCATGGCCTCCACTTAGACCTACGGTTGTTAGTCCTGGTCAAGTGCATGACACATGAAGAAGAGAATACAAATGTGATGTCCATCTTCACTCCCTCTCAACTAGAGAGTATATCCCCACTTCCTTTTGATTAGGGAATAGGTCCTTGCTCCTATTTAAGTAGACTCCTTTTTTCCCTCTCAAATATAGAGGAGATCCATGACTTCCTTCCAATTTGGGAAGTCATCACCACAAGCTTTATAGCTTGTCTTCATAAATGTATTAGCTATCAGTTCTTCATGGAGATAGTTGCGTGGCTCCCTCGTTCCTTGTATCTCATTGTATCAAGCTTTCTTCCTTCCTGTGTATCATGGAACCATCTTCTCCCTTGAATCTTGTCACAGGGTTCAGGCCATTAGTCTTTCATATCACTTTCCTTTAGTCATCATCAATGAAGGCATTATTTTGAGCCTTTTCAAACTTCAGGCTAGTCATAGCTTCCGCTTAAGCATGAAAGTGATATTTGTTGATGAACATCAGGGTATCTTCTTTCACTGCTACCCTTCAATCCCAAGGTGATGATATGAACACCTTGACTTCTTTAATTGCCAAAACCATATATTCAATTCATATGTTCATTGAATTGAGTTCAACACCCACAGTTGAACTTGCCTCAAATGTCATTATGCATTCCTGCAATATCCTTCGATGTAGCAAAAACAATATGTTAACCACATAACCAATATCAAAATATTAAATATCAGACTTACCTTGTCAAGATGGCCCTTCTCATCAAAGCATCATTTACTTGAGTTCTTTGAGATCAACATCCTTCCATATAATCCATCTCCACATTATTCTATGCATTCATTTTAATCAGACTACCCATGGATCAAGCTTGATTACGAAGCTACAATATCTTCCTTGGAGTTATCATTGTTAACTCCTTTTCCTTATTCTGAAGATTATACTTGATGTTGGTCAGCATTGCCATATACCATGCAATTTTGTGAACAAAGTCTTGATCACCATCTATTCCAGAGCATGTCAAATTTCTTCTTTCGAGCATCATGTAGCCAAAAGGAAGACTTACAAGCACATCCATAACTAACTCTTCCTTCATGATTCTTGTAGATATTAACCATGCTCTAGGGAAGAATATGCGTACCTTTGCTTTCATATGATCATCTAGCCATCCCTTGAACGAGCTTGCTTCTTATACCTGTCAAAGGTAGGTTTCCTTTTCCAAGAAGAGAAATACTTTCATTATGTCTTTCATACTTGACCATCTACATTCCTTCATCTTTCAAGAGTATTGTTTCCACTAGATGCAATATATACCAGTCATAATGCTGCTTCCAAGAATCTTCCAAAATGATGATTCTTATAGGATCTTGATGATCTCCTTTTTTAGAATGATACTACCTCTAAAAATGCTTGGATGAAATATAATATGCAATATGGTTCCAAACTTCTCATTCTCTTTAAACTAGATGATCTTTCCCAAAGCAAGTTAGGCAAGTAGATTCTAATCATTCTACTATCATGTGCTTCTATCTATGATGTCATGCTTTTTACAAAAGCAAGACTCTTTTAGAGTAATAATGCATGTTACTCTACTTTCTATTTAATAAAAGAAAGACAAAATTCATAAAGAACTTGATAGAGATGAGACTTCCTTCAATAATAGAGATCCCTGGGATCTTCTCCTTTCAGCGTCTTCTCAGGTTCTCCCCTTTCCTCAACAATGTGAGCTTCACTTCTTTCCTTCCTTTTGTTGTTCACTTTAATGTTTGGACAATCCCTTTTATATTGTCCATACTAATTGCATCCAAAGCATTAAATTTTGGATATGTTTGCCTTCTTCTTGGACTTTCCAAACTTTCCTTTCCTCAACTTCTTGGTTCTTGCAATGAAAGCTTGAGACCTTTCATTTGATTCAGTGCATTCTTTGCCTTGATCCTAGATTGTTCCAAGATACATTAAGCCCACAATTCATTAAAAGGTGTAGAATCTTTCTTTTAGTAGATGTTAGTTGCAAAACTACTCCAATCAGGTGGCAAAGCATTTTGTACACAGAGTCATTTTAAGTCAGAAATAGTCTCCCCAAGCCCTTGCAACTAGTCTCTTATTTGTGAGATATTCATCAGATAGGTGGTCATGTCTTCATCCTTTGATTTCCTTATTCTATATAGTTGATTTATCAAGGAAATCTTTTGACCTTGTGTACTTATGGAGTACAACTTTACCAACTTGTCATACATAGTCTTTGATGTCTTCAAATTAGTAACAAAGGGAACAAGATGATCTTTGATGGATTCAACAATGATCCTTTGTGCCCTTGCTTCTCCCTTATTGTACTTGGCTAGCTCTTGAGTCTTCTCATTGCTAGGTTAGGCTACTTCTCCAAGGACATACTCCATGACTTCATTCTCTGTGAGTGCTAACTCAATCCTCTTCTTCCATGCTAGGAAGTTTGTTTCTTTCCTTGCAAAATGTAGCCATGTTAACAATGTACCACTTACTTTGCAACCAAGAGTCCTCCTTCTTGATGTTGTCTCCAACTATCTTGAAGTTTTCAAGACCACCTCCAAGGAGATTTCAAAGATGCCTATATAGATGTCTTCTATAATGCCTTAAACAACTTCAAAGGGTGATTGATGATATCAAGATCCCTTGATGCTTCCTCTTCTTCAAGATGATGTACTAGAGAATCTTCAACAAATACTTGTCCTTCCTTCCTTTAATGAGACCTTGATGATGAGGTCTTCTTCAACAAAACTTTATGTGGTAATCCTTCTTCTAGATCAATAGGTATTCTTCTTCTTTCCTTGTGTCCTTCTGCAAATGATTCCTCTTGACAAGCAAAACCCTTCTGTGTCTTTCTAGCTGCCTCTCTTGTTCACCTTAGCTCTAATTCCATGTTGGAGAATGCAAAAGGGCAACTATTAATTCAATTTCTCCTTATTCCTAAAAAATTGCTTGTGAACTTTATTTATCTTCTTTCGT
The DNA here is from genome assembly GCA_000404065.3 of Pinus taeda. Classification (NCBI taxonomy): domain Eukaryota; kingdom Viridiplantae; phylum Streptophyta; class Pinopsida; order Pinales; family Pinaceae; genus Pinus; species Pinus taeda. Next base: position 18,999 of record APFE031455156.1, read on the forward strand.
TTCTTTATTAGATCTTTTCATCAAACAATTGTCAAGAGAAAAATTGTAAAGACAAGGGACACATTAATTAGGCTCCAAGCAAGGGAAAAACCCCTCCAAGGGGAAAACCTAGAAAATCTCTTCTCTTCTTATAAAATCTACTTCAAATGAGACAAACAAGACCCAAACCCTAGACCAAGTCCTCCTCCAAGCACCAAGTCAGCCCATCTAAGTAGATCAGATTAACAAGGCTTAATCCTATTTCAACCAGCGTCCAACTTCAACCCTACAACTTTGGCCCTTTAGCTGCTGCAAAAACCCTAATTCTGGGACAAGATATTTCTTCAAGAGTTCCTTCTCTGAGCAAGATATTCTCTCCAAGGTCAACTAGATCAACTTGGAGTATTCGACCTTTTTGCAACTTGAATCTGCAATTTCAGCCTCTAGAAGCTGCAACAAAAACCCTAAGCTTTGCTCGTGTGAGAGAATAAGGACAAAAATAGTTCTTCTAGACTTCCTCTTGCTTCCTTGATCTTCGCTATGTCTTTCTTGCTCCTCCCAACTTCAGATCAGACTTTCTTCTTGAGAGATCGAACTTGAGTGAGTGTGTCAAATGAGGTCAAAGCTGCTTCTATTTATAGGCTTCCCATGGAGTCAAATTATCTTCTTTCAGGCGACTTGTAGCTTGGATGTTTTCGAGACTTTCTAGACTCAAAATAAATTCTTTTACAATGTATATCTTGCCCACATGGGTCTTACAATCATAACATTGACTCTCTTGACTCATGACAATAATTCTTATGACCTAACAAACCCTAGAAGCTTGAAGAACATGCTTTTACCTAGAAGACAATCAACGAGAAGCTTGAAACCCATGCTCTAAAATGACAATTTTTCTTTCTTCTTTTGCTTGTTACATAAGATATACATATTGACATGAGTACAATGACAATTATGAAGACTGAAACTAGTTACATTTGCCAACTCAAATGAGGAAGGTCTCCTCTATTATAGAGTGAGATCTGTTCCCTTTACAATAAAATATCATTATTTGATTTAATTCCTTAGATCTAGCTTAAGAAATAAATGGTACATGGTTAATCCTCAGCATGGTGAAGTGTCTTCAGGTAAAAGAGATTTCAACATCATTCCCTTTCTAGTGCAATGATCGCAAGAAAGCTCCATAAAAGGGGTGGCACCATCATAACAGCCATAAATTAGGTCAAATAATGATCAAACACCTCCAATTAAGGCACTCTATGAAGCATGGAAGATTCTTTTACAAGTTAAACTTTGGATCATAGAGCCCCCATCTAGCCAAGTGACGTCAAATATAATGCAAGTAATCTTCATTCCAATTCACTTGGTCATCAAGATATCTTGCCTAAGCAGCATCCAGATCATCCCAAGCACACTAAGAGAGTGACAGATTATCCATATAACCCAATCAACTCACTGAAAGCTGCAATAAAACCCCCATAGCTGCCATCTATACAAATTGGCACTCGAAGTAAGAAAAATGAGCTCATAAACTGACAAATAGGAAGTACCTTGAACAATGTGAGATACATTAGGAAACATGAAAGTGCTCTAAAATCAGAATGCAATCAGATTTACAAGGAGGATTACTTCATGCCACCAATCTGCTCCACTCATCAGAAAACAAGTGATAAATGCAAATTTTTTAACTATTGGTGCCCCTGGTAAAAAGAGGAGTAACAGGGCCCAACAAAATTCAAAACAGAAGATGCCCCGAAAGTTTTGGGGTACATACTACTGTCACCACCAAATGGAAATGCTTAACACTATAGATTTCAATTCTGTTTCATATTCTGGATTTGGATTTTTGGCATGCTCTTGAATGTAGCAAAGTGAATTCCAAAGATGCAGTCAGATACTAGATAAAAATTTAAATATTCGAAATTTTGATTTTCTTTTTTAATCTTGCTCTGTCGAGTTAGATTATTTAGTTTGACCAGAAACATGGATTTAAAAATCCAGAAAAAAGGGAATATCTGTAAAATATAATGCTATCTTATCCAGTGGCAATGGATATGTCAAGGTGTTAGATATACTGATTTATCACTTTGCTTGAGAGACTATCCACATAATAAGTATTACTTGTAATATAAATACTTGTGAGTCTTGTTTGCTAAAATTATGCTAGCTAATCTATTTTATTTTCACTAAATTTTGATTGGGTTCATCACAGTTCCCATTGTTCAAGTAAAATTTGGCTTGAGTTTATGTTGTGGATTATGATGAGGTAATAGAAGACATGCTGTGAGTGCCATTTCAAATTCATAGTGTAGTTTTTTTTGTGACAGCAGATTGCATTTTTATTCTTTACAACAATGTCCTTGGCAATGTTGTCATGTCTGAGCTGAGTTGTGGTCTTTTGTGTCTCTAGTCAGTGTCCGTTAGATGTTCAAAATAAGCTAGAATGCAAATATATTGTATGTAGCATGATGTTCAAAATAAGCTTGAATCCAAATATATTGTATGTAGCATTTATTTTTTTTGAATTATTCTCGTGTTAAAACATGAAGTTACTATTGTTACAAAGAAGCCTTGAAGGTTGACAGTAGCATAAACTCAAAGAAGGCATTTGCGAACAAACTCATTTGACATTTTTTGTGATTTCTTTTGATGATGTAGCTCTACGTCAAATGTGGGATGAAGTCTTTGTGAGTGAGAGAGTACCGGTTGATATTCAGGAAGCGTTGAATAGATTGCGCTCAAAATTTTGTCGCTAATTAGACATGGTGTGGTTTGACTTCAAAGCGGAGAGGAAATGATGGACATGAGGGGTGAATCTAGCATGAAATTATGATGCACTTGTAAACACTAGTGCAATTTTTTATTTTTCTCATTTAAGAGCTTTTGAACTTTGCAATGTAACATTATTTACACTTTATTTGAATCAGTTGCAGATAGCCTTGCTTACAGTTTTTGTTTAATGTTTATCAGGCGTTTTTGGTAAAATGTAATTTACTCTTCTGAGGGAGATGCCGTATAAAAAGTTTTTAACATTTGCAATTTGGAATTAAGGGTATATGTGATTTTTTCAGGACATTTTGCCAAGTTGTATATAGCAGTTGTAATTTTAACACAATTTGAATCCTTGTCCAGGATGCTTATGCCTATAAAGTTGCGATTATTGTAAAAGTAAAGCCCCAGTTCTCACTAATGCATTTTGAATTCATGGTTAAAATTCCGTGTTAAGATCTGAAGATTTAAAGATGGACTACCTTTGGATGGACATCCATATTTGTTAACGTAATGTGTGTTGGCACTATTCAAAATTAAGTTGGTACTCAGAGTGAGGCATCTTGTTATACATGTACTCACTTTGAAAAAAATTACTTGTTTAGATGGATCACAAACAGGAAATTAGTATCATATGTTTTATGATTAAGCTAATTGGTTAAACTATCTAGAAAGTTTCATTGCCATTTTATGATGAAGCTAGTTTATGAAATTATTTCGAATGTTTCATGGCCATTTGAGCGTGTCCTTTATATAGGACAATCCTAGCTTTGATGAATTGCATTTGGTTCAGATGAAAATAGCAATGTGTAATGTCTATGCCACTGCATCTCTCATTTCATTAAAAACAACCATTTTTTTTTAAGGCAACTCTAAATTGATTAAAAATAACCATTTTTTAATTAATTAAATTATTATAAGATTAACGGGCAACAATATATTCATGATTTTATGGTTTAAAGATTGAGGAAGCTGTAGAAGTTTACAATGTTACTAAGATTCATTGTTACCTGACCACCCTTGCAAAATACAGCAACATTTTGGTGCTAGTTGTGTCGTGCATGGTGACAAGTCTCCATTCAAAATTATATATGGCTTAGCTAAAAATGTGGTTTCCACAATTTGCACCAACCATGCTTTCTAAAGTGGGTTTCAGTTAACATCGTCACAAGGCGTGAGTATATTAGCAACATGGTAAAGTATCATGTGAATCTACACCAACAGACCTGTATCTTAATTATAGGAAATTTGGCTCTGCCATTGCTAGATGACTCCCCACTTGGATTGGTTCTTTTCCAACCTCAAGGGGTGCCCCTAGGTTTTGTGTATGTTGTTTCTAAATGAAGAAATTTTACATGTAAATTTGAAAGAGATCGACATATAAATGTTGCCCTTGAAATACCTGCAAGCAATTGAGAACAATGACTAACAATGAATTAAATCAAAGAGAGTTGAGATCAAGTGTATTAACCAAATTACAACCGTGTTCAAATGAATAGAAAGAAAGAATGTTCACTCTTAAGTGAAGGAAAGATTCAAAATAAGTGAACATGGCATAGTTGAACTTAATAAGTATATTATTAAAGAGATTGAAAAAAATCATAATTGCGAACATATAACAGGTTACAATAATTTTGAAAGTGTGCAATGGTCGAAGCAATTGGTCAGAACGTGGAAGGATGATGGAAGTCTTCCATTGCAATATGCTCAAAGATATTGTTTGACCTTTTGAAAGTCCTCACACCCTTGCAAACATAGAAGTCCAAAGACTCAAATCAAACAATACCCCAACCTAGATTGACAACACTTGCATGGCATCCCAATTGACATATTACTGATTCTTTGAATGCTATTATGCATATCAAATCACTACTTAGTATCTTTGAGATTGTGGAGCTTTTCAATGCAAGTTCAACATGGATGCAAAGGCAATATTCTTAGTGTTGTGATCATAGGATCACTACCCTCTGGAGACATTGTTTCATTGGATTGACATAGCATGCTTAGAAAAATATGGAAAATGTGCTTGAGGCTTCTAGATTGAGTATATAAAGGGCAGAATGGATATGCAGAGTTCTTATATGAACAATTATGTAGAATAGTGACTAATCTTTTTAGGCTCGGTCTAGATTTTTCCTCCTTTGGTAATGTAAGTGTCAATGTTTCAATAAGAGAGCTAATTTGAATCCACAAGTTGTCCCCTTCTC